>CABFWB010000834.1:0-11336 GCA_902151455.1 Timema bartmani
GAACTCGAGATTTTGATAAATGTCGACGTTTCATGACCACCCCCCCTCCCCCTGAAAAAAAAAGTTTTCGCAATGCGGGTCTGTCTATACCTCGGGCTAGAGCCGAAACTGTTTTACCGATTGGGCTAAAACTTGGTATATTAGGTTTTAATAAAGTCACCCCGAGGGGTTTTGGGATTTAAATATCTAACCCTAAATTCAAGGATAGTTTACTTAAGTGCAAAAAAGAGAAAAAAAAATGATCTCGAAATTAGCTCTAACAATTTTAATTAAATATTATATATAGACATTATTTAAACAAGATGGCAACTCTTATTTTCTCATGAAAATAACTTTGAGGGTACTTTACACGAGGAAAATTTTCCAATTTTGATAATTTCTCCGCAAATATTTGAGATGCGAAATAACTTATCATTGTAAAGTTGTAGTTCTATTAAGGATAAAAATCTTTTATTTGAATTATATTTTTTATAAAACCAATAGTTTCTGAGCTATAGGCAATTATATATACTTTTTAATTAAGGTCTTTGGAGGAAAGGAATTTGAGTCTAATTCTCTTTGGTGGACAAATTTGTTTCTCTTTTCTCAATCTTTCTGTAACAGTGTTCCTGGCTCCTAATACCACAGAGTAAGTAACAGTGTATATTATTTCACTTATTATCTTTGGTGTAGTGTTTCTACAACAATGTATAGGCTTATTACTTCGTTTCACAAATCTTACGAGTCTTTAGTAAATGTATATTTTAAGATAAAAGCGAGTATGTGCGGTGCGCCGTACGCTGTTTAGTTTTTATGATAGGGCCTATTGCATATGGCCGCAACGGTAGCTGAGGGGAGGGTAGGCTTAGAAACAGGCATTGAAATAAAAATATATTCAGTTATTGGTTGATTTTTTAACTTAATTTACTAATTATTCCTTGCACCCCTTGAAAGTGATTTACTCCCCCCGGGGGAGCACCTCACACAGGTTGGGAACTATTGTTCTAGGTTTTAAAATGTTCTTTCAAATGTTGGTTAAAATGGAAAAAAAATAAAGTGTGTCAGTTAAAATTTTGAAACTAAGTACCGGGCTTTTTTTTAAACTTTATTTCCTACATTAGTTTGTTTAAAGCTCGCAAAATATTTCACTTGAATTGTATCTCGCATGAAGCTTATTTATTGGTCCATTGTTCTTTATTCATACATAAACAATTAGTTTATCGTATGTTTGTCTACTTCCGCCTTTGTGGTCTAGTGGTCACACAGTTCCTGGCTACAGATCCAGAGGTCCCGGGTTTAATTCCACGGTGGTTCCAGATATTTATGTGCAGCAGTGGGTCAACTCAGCCTCGTGAGGACAAATGAAGAGCTACTTGAATGTTGAAATAGCGGCTCCGGTCTATAAAACAGAAATTAACGGACGTAGGGCTCTTTGTGCTGACCTAATGACACCCTCTATCCGCAAATTTTGGCACTATCTTCGCTAACTGGCTGCCCGGTCGATATGACTCGATCGCGTGCCGAAGCCACGGTAGTGCCGAAGCCACGGTGTTTTTTTTTTTTCCTCGGTGGTCTTGGGGTAAAGTGCTCGCCTAAGGACCCGATGTTATTGGGTTCAAACCCAGCCGGGGTCGATGTATTTTTCCTGAGCGATAAAAATCCGTAGCAAAATTTCCTTCGGAGGGGAAATAAATCCGTCAGTCCAATTTCGATTTTGGACGTATAAGACGACCTTGGAAGGTGTGTGAAAATACCTTACCTGGCAAAATTGGCAGCCCCTTTCGCTCTCGCTTACAGAAATTTTCGTGTGCTGATATAACGAGTCGGTTCAGAAAGTGTACTCTAAAACCTCAAATAAATGAAAAATAAAATAAATAAAACTATTGATCGATCTCGGAGAAAGGCTGCACTTAGGTCAGTCCATGACATTTTGATTTTAACTCTTGTTCGTGTAACTTTAAGCGATAGCTGACCCAGATACCTCGGGTTGTTGACCTAGAAGCTGAAACCTTGTGAGGTTAATCTAATTATACGACTTTTTCACTTTACAGATAGCAGAAACAACGAAATGTTGTCTTACTACCAGTTCGGGTTATACGCTTAAGTACTAATTAGACTAATGGATTAGGAATTGGGGGGGTTGGATCTAGAAGAAGTGAACCCGCGTTTGCGTGGAGGGAGAGTGGAAAACCATTTAGGAAAAACCGGCCCCAGTTCACCCGACCGAGATTCGAACCTCGATCTCCCCGACCTCGGCGGTCGAGCCCAACACGACTAGCGCGTTAGCCAATTACACCACCGAGGCGGGTAAATGTTCCAAAAATCGCACGTCCAAACAACTTTTCTGAAAAATATATTTAAACTCCTTAAACGTTGATAATTTAGTTTTTCAAACAGAATCAATTAAATCCTAGTACGGTTGTTTTTTTTTAGTCAGGCGCCAAGGAGGAGGAGGAGGAATGGCGTAGCGTGACTTTCACACCGGTACAGTCAATTGCCAGTTCACTGGGGTTTCAAACAGGGCTGTACTCAGTAGTTTATTTTAGGGGAGATAAAAGGAGGGGTGTAATACATGCGTGGGGCTTAGCAACTAATTACCCCCAACATGAGATGTAAATAATTTTTTTAACACTAAGCAAATTAAAGTTTTTATTTATTTGAGGTATTTAAAGTGCACTTTCTGAACCGACTGATTATATCAGCACACGATAATTTCTATGAGCGAGAATGAAAGGGCTTACCAATTTTGCCAGGTAAGGTATTTTCACATACCTTCCAGGGTTATTTTACATACCACAATCGATATAGGACCGACGGCTTTACTTACCCTCCGTAGGAAGTTGTGCTATGGATTTTTATCGCTCAATAAAAATCCGTTGACCTCGGCCGGGTTTGAACCCATGAACATCGGGTCCTGGGGCGAGTACTTTACCCCAAGATCACAAAGGTCGACCAAATTAAAGTTGATTGCTCTAAACATTATTGGGTCTTAAGGTGCTATGAATTTTATTACTCCATTAAGCTCAAGACTGTAGCCAGCCAATAATTTCAAGGGGGGAGGGGGGGGTTTGGTGGGCACATCCCCCAATTGCTGGAAGCTAGAAAAAAATTCTAAATGATAAACAGTTTTAGAAGCTCTGTGAAGTTTTTTTCATGGTAAAATAACCCCCAAAATGCCGAAGGCTATGAAAATTTCTAAATATTTAACACCTCTAGAAGTTATCTGAAGTGTTTTTTTTTATGGTAACACAGCCCCCTAATTTGTATTTGTATCTTAATTTTAATATTGTTTGAACCATAAATAAAGCCATATAATATTTTGTTCGTGAAATTTCGCGGGGGGTTTGAACCCCCAAAACTCCTCCCTGTCTACGGCCTTGATTAAGCTACTGGTGGAGCATTGTAGAGGAGTAAATAAAATAAAATCAATAACAAGGCCCTAGCCAGGGAAATTTTATGAACAAAATATATATGGCTTTATTTATGGTTCAAACAATATTAAAATTAAGATACAAATACAAATTAGGGGGCTATGTTACCATAAAAAGCACTTCAGAGAGCTTCTAGAGGTGTTAAATATTTAGAAATTTTCCTAGCCTTCGGCATTTTGGGGGTTATTTTACCATGAAAAAAACTTCACAGAGCTTCAAAAAGTGTTTAATATTTAAAAATTGTCCTAGCCTTCGGCAGTTAGTAGTTATTTTACCATGAAAAAACCCACTTCAGAGAGCTTCTAGAACTGTTTATCATTTAGAATTTTTTTTCTAGCCTGCAGTAATTGGGGGGTGTGCCCACCAACTCCCCCCCCCCTTGAAATTATTGGCTGGCTACGGCCTTGATCAATAACACTCTAGGAGGGGTTTGAACCCAAAAAACCCACCCACTTTAAAAGCTATTTAGACGGAATGTTCACTATCATTGCTGGCTGTTGATATCGACCGGGTCACTGGCCTTACAAAAGCGTATTGACAGAATTCTGATAGTAAGAAACAGCCTCACAAACTACTAGAACTATTTTCATCTATTCCTTCGTCAAGTCATGTTATTTTTAGCGCCGCGTATACCTAAACAGGTTATTTTAAACTGGCAGAGAATACCATAGTCACCGTGAAGGGACTATATTACGGGAGGACGAGACACTTGTAGTGTGCGTGTCCAGAGGTTAGTCTGTATATCGCGTCGCCGCTATCTTATCGTGCAGTCACGTGACACTAAACAGTGGAGTAAAAACACGTGACGAGGTGTTGATATCACCTGGCACACCGAGCAAGGGGTCTTGGATCGATCTAGGGGAGGCACTACACTCTATTTATTAATTTACGAACAACGTATATTGACTTGTTTAGAACCGCGTCTTACTACCCGTTCGGGTTGTACGCCTAAGTACTAATTACGCTAGTGGATTAGAAATTGGGAGGGTTGAATTTAGAGGAGGTGAACCCGTATCTGCGTGGAGGGAGTGTGGAAAACCGTTTAGGGAAAATTCACCCCCCTTAGTTCACCCGACCGAGATTCGAACCTCGATCTCCCCGTCCTCTGAAGTCTATTAAATATATATTAAATATTAGAGGTAGAGGAACGTATTTGTTTTAGGGGGCACAAGTGGGAATTGCTGATAAAATTGTGTGAATATTTTTTTGCAAAGCTTAGTAAGAAAGACAAATAAGACACATTTTTGAACAATACATTCCTCTAGAACATTGGTTCCCAAACTTTTTGAACGCCGTACCACCCCAAAAATTCCCGTAATTTGGAGTACCACCAAGATAATGCTGAATATTTACTATCTTGGTACATTTTTAATGGCACCTAGGTCTGTCTGAGCTAGAACCAGTGTTGCCAGCCATACCAACACCGTTTTAATATGTTTTACTTTTGGTTGGACTTGGTCCGAATATTGTTTCAAGATTTGATGTAGCTCATCTTTTTCCGACGTTAATTTTGATTGTTTTGTTTCTCACCACCGGGAATAATTGTACGTACCACTGGTGGTACGCGTACCACTGTTTGGGAGCCGCTGCTCTAGAAGATAGCTATAATTGAGATATAGTGGATTTTTTTCCAATTCACAATATAATATTTCATAAAATGTTCACAAAATAATATATAACCTATATGGCATATCTCGCTTTTAAACTACAGTCCAGTAAGAATCTGACAGAAAACCTACTATAGATCTACTATCACGTATGCATACGTCGTCAGGTCATGTGATACGTACTTATCACTTTTGATAGATATCATCACTAATAATTATAATATAGTAGAATGTTATTATTTTCTGCAAAATAAATGTATATTTTATGAAGTAGACAATGTCACCTTGATCATTACAGATATTCAACAACTGTTGATATCAACGTGTGAAGAAAATTAAACTCTTATATTTGTACTGGAGCAGTATTTTATTTATTTTGACCCAAAAAAAAAGTGTTGCCATATAAACAGAAAAAAAAAACACTGGCCTTTTTATGAGCTTCTCTTTCCATCACACCTTAAAAAGCTACTATCTATCGCGAACCGATTCTATCGGCACTTCAGGCCACGTCTTATCGGCGTTTCCTTACAAACCTTTTTTTATCTATTCATACGTCGGCTCAAGCGGGTTTTGTCGACTAGAGCCAAAGGGTTGTTTATTACTCGGAAGTTTACATCGAGCACTAGAACGTGTGCACATGTGTGTGTTCAGAAAGGATCGTAAAGAGGAGGGGTGTTTATCGGCTTAGTTTTAAGTTAGGTTATCTGGTTGTCGTCTTCCCAAGTTGGGATACGTTGGTCGTTCTCAAACATTTATTGCTTCCAACTATGTTATTATTATTAGCACCGCGTCTTACTACCCGTTCGGGTTATACGCACTTACGCTAATGTGTAATGGTAGGGTGATTGTGAGATGAAATGGAGGACCTACAGTTTAACGTGGAATCCGAACCACGGTGGAGGCCTGGTATTCCACACATTCAT
Organism: Timema bartmani; assembly: GCA_902151455.1. Lineage (NCBI taxonomy): Eukaryota > Metazoa > Arthropoda > Insecta > Phasmatodea > Timematidae > Timema > Timema bartmani. Next base: position 5,941 of record CABFWB010000834.1, read on the forward strand.
AAGTTGTGATTAAAACACGTCTTGTCAGAGGTGAAGGAAGGGTTTGGCATTCAGATAAATCTGTGCCAGGACCGAGGATTGAACCCCGGACCTCCAGCACAGAAGTCCGACACCTTACCCCTAGACCGCCAGGTCACCGAAGGTTTATAGATATTGGAACTTTTCGGGAGGTAGAACGAAACTTTTCACACCGGAAATGGTACGGTTAGTCTTGTCTACCTTTGTCTCGGAAGACCTGGGATCGATTGCGAGCAGCTGCACTGGGGAGTTTTTTTCCCCCCTGACCCTACCTCCCCCTCTCGGGCCATGAAATTCGTGTGCGTGCGCTCCTAATGAACATATCCTTATTAAAACGTTCCGTGTCGATTACCTTGTGTTTCATTCAAATAACCTTGGGACTTAAAAGAGCGCGGACAAACTAACGATTTATTAATTCCCACAATCTCGTGGCGCTACGCACGGTATGACCGCGGGTTATTGGTGCACCCAGGCGGTGAAAAAGGGATAACATTAGCACCACCCCTCTTCAAAACTACAATTAAAAGCTTACGAAGGCAATTGTAGCCTAACATAAAGCACACTGAAGATGTATGTAGGCAAAACTTTGGGACCAGCCTTACAACATGATATCAAAAGGTTTTAGGTACACACATTAACATTGGCCTTGACATTCTCAACTAGGGGAAAAGTATATACATAATAATAATAATAATAATAATAATAATATTTCGCGTCTGGGGTACATCAATCATGTAGTGGAAAGTAGTAGAAAGAGAAGCTAGCACTAATGTATAGTATGATTTTGGTAGGAAGGACAGTAGAAGTTAGTTACCAAAGTTACTAAAACAATGTTAATATATTCATACATAAAGTCATGTTATCTGCAGCTGTCACTTTTGATAGGTATTATTAATACCTATAAAATAACACAAGTAGTATAAAGAAATGTTGTCAATGTTGACCGCAAAGAAATATGTTTGAATTTTCTCTGCTGTTCTTCCAACCAAAATCAGGGTATACCTTTGCCCACGGGACGCCTCCTGAATGTACTAATCGTACATCCTCTCCGTGTCGCGATGTAGTGGTGAAAGTGAGTATGAGGGTGTGAAACAAGTGGAAACACTTCCTAACTAATTAAACAAACCCTGAAGACCGTTGGAGAAATTCCCCTTTCAGGAAAAATACCCATGGTATCAGCCGGGAATCGAGTTAGGAACACCTAAGCTCGTATCCAGGTGTACGGATCACTACACCACGGGGCTGGCTATATAAATACTCTCTTTACTTGTTGGGGGCTCCGCCCCCAAACCCCCAGTGAGTTTTCTTTGCAGGTGGATGTAAACTAATGTAATGTTTTGAACGTAACAACTTAAAGTTACCGGTATTGTATTGTATATACCGCACTGACTTTAAAGTTGCTCCACCATTTTGAATTTTTTTCGGGGGTTAAAAATTAATTTTTGTAACTTTTTGAAGTACTAGAGCTTAGTCTTGAAATGGATTTGAAAGTGACAGCAGGTTCTTTGTGCTCTGAATGAGGGACATTTTCAAAATTTCACACAAATGTCATCTCAAAACTTTGAAGTTTTGGTTAACCTTGTCGGCCATATAATTGTGAAGGTGTACACACAGTTCCAGTAAAGAAGTACCAGTGAAAGAACGTTTTGGCACTAAAATTACGTGTTTTTTTTTTAGCAAATATTCTTCAGCATCCCACTGAACACAAGCTCAAGCCGGACTTTACACCTTTGTATGGTTTTATCTGTTCTACTTTATAAAACAATGGAATTGAAACCGGTTTTAACCTACTTTAAACAATACAACAAAAATTTAAAAAATAGTTTACTTTTAATTGAAAACGAAAAACAACACAACTATTAATCTGATCTAGATGTCGGTGTTGTCAAATGAATAACGCAGAAAAAACGCACTTTGATACATTTACTAGTCCGAACGTGATATTGTATCTAATATCCGGGTTAATCGACCACTAGACGAGCTCATATAATATAATGATCTACTCTCGTGTGTGGAGAAAGATATGTATTGCCATTGAATGACTGCTGGGTTTGGTAAAGTAACTCCTTGGATCTGTTTGTGGTGTTTGTCCTGTAGTAAATGTTAGGCTAGTATCAACACTAATCTTGGGTACAATATATTATCTCTTATCCTAGAAGTGCACATTGTTCTAATTTCTTAATTGGTTGTTTGGCTGGTATCTTCCAACTTAATTTAATTAGTGACTAGGAATCGCTAACTTTACCACAGTTGAAGATACGCAAAATCAAATGGTGGCATCTCTAAAATAAAACAAAACATCTTAGATCAGCCGGTCGAGATCAATTTGTGACTTTCCCGGGTCAGGTTAAGTCAAGTTGACCACACACTGTGATTCCTATCAACACAACTTACAGAAACATTAATTTTGTAAGTTGGCATAAGATTCTCTGTTAATTAAATTATCTACATTAATTGATGCTATGTTAATTTTATCTTGAAAGAATACATATGGTGTATCTTTGTCCACAGCCACTCCTCCCCCATCCCTGCCACCTCCACCCCCCTAAACAGTTTTTTTTAATATGGACATCCCGAAATTTGAACGAGGCTTTTTCTCTTTATTTAAAAAGTTAATGATCAAATGCCATAAGGCCCATAGATAAAAATAAAACAACTGTAGAGATTACTATATAATATGTTGAAAATTAGTAGGTATTTTATTTGTTTTTTTGTAAAAAAAAAAGTCATAAAAACTGGAAAAAATAATGACGTTATTTCCGGTTCCCTTCCAGTACACATTAAATGTTTCTCCATTTTTGAGGTACACTGAAAAAAGAAAAGTGACTAATTCAAAAGGCATTTTGGCTTTCATGTTAATTCATTTCTTCACCTATTTACACTGTTTATTCGTCACGCTCCTGCAGTCATGCCTTTCATTTTCCTTAGCTTTCCTGTCTTTATTACTCTCTTTCATTGGTTGTTACTTGTGTTTATGATTGCTTGTGTGTGTGTGTGTGTGTGTGTGTGTGTGTGTGTGCGCGTGCGTGGAAAGATAGATGAATGGATAGAGAAAGAGAATGAGATAATTAACGCATACAATAGACCGATGTAAATAAGTTTGGAAACTGGGTGGAAATGCACCCGCATTAGCATGAACGTAAAGCCACACTCATTGCACCCCGACAAGATTCAAATATTGGCTTCCTTGTCACAGGCAGTCTATTAAACAGGGTTAGCCAGATTAAAAAAAAATTATCATAAATTATCTTATTACTACAGTAGAGTCACAATTATCCTACCGTCGGTTATTTGAAATTCCGTTTTATATAACATGCTTTTGGTGTGACCTCGCTGCAAGGAAGAGAAGTGAATCTGGGAAACAAACTTCATTCACTAATTTTTTTAAACAGTGACGTTTGCAGTTTGTATACTAGGCCTACAATTTATAATAAAAGTTGCATTTAATTGATTTAACATCCTTTGTTCTTTTTATATAACTAACATAAAAGTTTTGTAATTTATTGTGTAATTTATACTATGGAGTAATTATTTATCCTAATTTCATATCCATTATGCACTTCCATTTAATTTTGATTTGTTTTGTTCCAGCCTCTCCCCTTGTTTCCATATTATCCAACATTTCGGTTATCCGACCACTCCTCTGTCCCGTTTAGGTCGGGTGGTCTGAAATCTACTGTACATATATAAATACACTCTTAAATTGTGTAATATTTTATGTTAATGAGGGCTCGGTTTGTATTTAGTATACATATGTGTGATTAAAATATTTTGAAAATTAATATTGTTGGCTGAGTTATGAATTAAATCCTCAAACTAAACAGAGTTAAATAATAACTTCCGTTCATAAGAATCAAACCCAGTACTTATGGCTTGGCGCGGCAGTACAATACCGGCAAGTTCTCCAAGTTTTTCTTGTGTCTAGAGTCATTCATCACTCTTGGTTTAGTCAGAGTTGTACTAACTATAGTATTTAATTTAAATTTGAAAACAAAACATGTTCTTATTAATTGCCCACTTAGTATGCAAAGTAGTTTTAGAAGAACAGTTAGATTTTGTTTTTTTGTATTCCTCCTTCTTTTCTACTTCCTTTCAGAAATTATATCAGGTATTTCAAACAGCTGTAACACACAAACTCATACACTGAATAAAATTACATCTTCATTTATATATATTTGATGGTGTTTGGCTGATCTCTAAATATAGCAAGCATTTATTCCAATCATTAAATTCTATTATTTTTAGGATCATTTACAGTTTATTTTTTATATAATAATAACAACTTATTATGTAAAAATCTAAAGAACATTTTCATCTACAGTGTTTGTTTGACTAACTTGGTGGCTATCCATATATCTACACCCTGCGATCATCGTGCATGCTCATTGCTCATGCTGCCGGTTTGAACTACTCTCTCGGCTCTAACTAGACTAATGACCCGAGATGAATGAAAGAAAACCAATAGTAAAAATCACCTCAAAGTGCACCCAATAGGGATCTGAACCTTGGCATTCTGGTTTTATACTAGAGTAACACTGAACTTACTGTCCCTCACAGTATATTATATCACTGCTCTACGCTTGCTATGCCGGATTGACACAGCACAAATTTTTAATGTATCCAACAAATAAATCTAGCCAAAAGTGGCCAACTTAGATAAAAGATCAGAGTGTTTATCTTAAAGCTCTCTATTATTAAGACCATCTTTCTACAACTGTCGAACATATGGATTGGCGTAAGTAGACCTAGCACACCTTTTAGAATTGTAAAATGGTATACAGGCACAGCTTGAGGGGGTGGGGGGAAGTTTCTAGAATGTTGATATTCTCTTGGTGCACCATTACCACCGAAAATTTAATCAATACCACATTGAAAGAAAATGCACCCTTAAAATTAGTTAAATGAATTATGTTGATGAGCTATTATTGAGATGTAAACTCTAATATAAAATATGAATTCTAATTTATATCTACTACACTGAATATCATCACTGAGGGAAGTGGGATACTTTTGGGAAACAGCGTTGTCATTGTCTCGTTTCTGTGTAGTCAATCGCCCTCCAATATAAGACAAGTTTGGCAACGCTGGTTAGTCGAGGTTGCCGGTAGCTCCTTCTTACCCCATCACACAACCTTCAGACATAACTGAGAGTGAGGAGATTTGGCAACAGTTAACTGAGAGAGAGCGAAGATAAAGCTTTTCTCGATAAGACCTGCAGTTCCCTCGGCAATGTTATTGGCTGTAGTTGCATAATCTGAGTCATACATTAGTCAAAAGTATCGCATGTCGGCTGTAGACATCTATTTTTGTGTCTTGTTATGTCACGAGCCATGCAGAATGGACTTATTTTGGTTCACCCCCCCCCCCCCCCCCCCCCC
>CABFWB010000834.1:11393-94234 GCA_902151455.1 Timema bartmani
CCACCACCCCGAAATTGAATTATAAATATGTGCCAGACTGCTTAAGATGGGATGGGCTAGAAAGGGCCAGTGTTTTTGCAGTTTTTATGGCAAAACTTTTTTTGGTCAAAATAAATAAAATATTGCTCTGGTACATACATAGAGTTTAGTTTTCTTCACATGTTGATATCAACAGTTCCTTAATATCCATCTTGAGCATAGAGGCATTATCTAACAAGGTTTTTAAATGAAGAGAAAAATTTGTCATTAAATTCCAGAACACCTCGACAGATATTCAAGAAATTTTGAAGTCATCATGTGAAGAAAATTAAACTCTTATGTTTGTACTGAAGCAATATTTTATTTATTTCGACCCAAAAAAAAGTTTTGCCATAAAACTGGTAAAAAACACTGGATTTTTCTCGCGTCCCCTATATCTCCACATTAAATTACTAGGTTTCATTACTAAAACAGGTCCTGATTACATAAGCTGGCATTACGAAGTAAACAAGGTTGAACTATAATTCAGTGACTCTAAGTAGATAAGATGGGATCACAAAATAAACCAGATAGAGTTTTTTTTAACAGCAAGGTGACATGTTTGGCTGACTGTTGAACTCCTGTAGAAGCTTGGCTGGCAGGATATAATTTATATTAACTCTAATCTGTTTCTCCGCTTGGGTTGATTTTGTTTTCAAATTAATATCACTTCTACAATTATTGAAGTGATTATACTAGTCAGATCTGCTTCGGTGACCGCATGGTCTAAGGCAACTCTCGTGTTAGACTAGACTGCTAATGACAGGGAGATTGGGGGTTCGAATCCCATCTAAGTGTACTGAGGTGTTTTTTTTTTAAGATGGTTGTCCAATATCTCCCTCCACGCAAATTCGGGTACACTTCTTCCAAATTCAACCTTCTTCATTCCCAACTCATTTGCGTGATTAGTACATATGCGTATAACCTGTAGCAGAAACAAGACGCGGTTCTAAAAAAAATTACTTGTCAGATCTAGGGAAGATGTTAAGTATGTCATCTTAGTCCTCTTAATATGGCCTAATTTTTTTTATTTAATTCTCTTTTACTAGTCCTTTGGTAAAATTCTAACGTGATGGCCAGATTTTTTTTGTGGCCGACACTCTATTAAATTTTGAACTAACGGGAACATCTCTAATAACGTCCAATAAGTTTCAGAAGAAGCACCAAAAATGATTTAGACAGGTTTAGTGATTAAAGCAATTGTTTATTTAACAACCTTGATTTTGTTTTTTTGTTGATTTGAATGTGCTATCTCTAAACTATGGCAAGGTGTTCGAGAACTAGGCCTATATGATGAGTGGGCCAACAGGCACTTAGACAAAGGTGGATAGGGGAGAAGAGGTTTGATGGTCCAGAGATCTACAAACCCACCTTCAAAAATTTCAACAAATACCACATTTCATAAAGAATTCACATTTTCAAAACATTGATCCAAAAAAATAAAGAGTTATTGAATTTTAATAATATATATTATAATTTTAATATACACTACAATGTAAACAGTTATCTGAGATATACAGCTGCCCAAGGAATAGTGTGTCTGATGCAGCCAGCTATTTCCATGACCTGTGATGTCACAAATACAGGTCCAGATCAAGGAATTCGGGGCCTGGGGGCTACTTGAAGTATGTGGGGGTCCTACAACTATTTTCTAAATTTGTAAATAAAACTTATTGATTTATTCATATTTGGCTTAGATTTCTTGTACAACTGGGGCAGTTTTGATTTCTCAGAATTCCAAATGAGAAATAAACACAATGTGACATTAATCACTTCTCAAGAATATTAACTAGTTTATGACTGCTACCAAGCGCTCATTGACACTTTATGACCCTTTTAGAAAAAAAAAAAATATATCCTGGTCACATTTTAACTCTGGGCATGAGTCAAAGTTGGAATGAAAGAGGTAATATACTTATTTCTTTGTTTCATTTTCAAATTACTCTTTTATAAAAACTATAGTTTCCAACATTTTTAACAAAATAATTGTAGTAAAAAAAAGTATGTGATTTTCAAGGGGCTCCTTCAATCGGCCATGGCCCCCTTATAGCCCTCTCCTTAATCTTCCTCTGCACATAAAATATTGCAAGTTAATGTTTATATGACCATGTTAAAGGTACGCAGGAGTAAATTTGTGCCCACTCAACCTAACCTCATTCTCAAAATTGAATCCTAAATATGTGGCTGATAATGATGTGAGAAATTAGTCAGTGATAGTAAAAGTAAAATTTAATAAAGTTTTAGTGAGTTTTATGTATTGTTGATCAAGTAATCGAAAAAAAAAAACATGAATACATAAAGATGAGATATGACAACACCACAAAATATTGTAAATCTTTCCCAGTTTTTAAAATTTATTTAGAGTACCGCGTCTCACTACTCGTTTGGGTAATACGCTTATGCACCAATTAGGTTAACGTTGTTAGGGGTTAAGAAAGTTATACTTAGATTAGATGTACCCACATTTGTGCGGAGGAAGAGTGGAAAACAATTTTAGAAAAAAAAACTTGGTACACCTGACTGAGATTCGAACCTCGATCTTTCCGTCATCGGCAGTCTAGTCTACTGAGAGAGTAGCGTGTTAGACTATGCAACCACTGAAACAGGTTACTCACTTCTTATTAAAATCATACCTATATGTTTTTTTTTAAGATAGTCGGTCATTAAATGAAAATATTGTAAACTGACGTGAATTCATGTGGACACTGGTGAAATCAATTTAATCTGTCAGGTTATTTGTTTTCTCTTATCAGCATCATCATGTTAATATGTACTTGAATATTAGTAAATAATTCAATAGTTATCTAATAAACATCCATGAATTAATTTACATCTAAAATGTTTTAAACTTTGTTCCTGTCCAAAAATCATCCATATGGTTTTTAAAATAATCTGTTATTTGTTTAAATTATATTATCACTATAATCACTCTTCTAGTCTCTCTTTCTCTAAAATAAATTACCTCTGTTCTCACATTAAGGCTAATATTTACCAACAATTTATCAAACTACAAGCCATTATTATTTATGGATTTGCTTTTTGATATTATCATGTTATTTTCTTTGAAACACATATGAGGACTTTTTTTTTTTAAAGAAAATGTTGGTTTTTAAAGTCAAGCTCACATTAAGTAGTTGGAGTACTATACCCTAAGTTATTAAACTTCGCTTTCTTAGCCTAAGCTTTAAATTACAAATCTTAAAAATAAAACCACCAATTAATAGTTGTTGTTTTTTTAATCAAATAACATTTTTAAATTTCAAAAAGAATTAATGTTTTGAATGTTTGATATAGAACTTTAAGGTGGAGATCTAAGGAACAGGAGAAAAGGCTGGCGTTTTCCAGTTTTTATAGCAAAACATCTTTTTTGCCTAAATAAAATAAAATATGGCTTTTGTACAAACAGAGGTTAATTTTCTTCACATGGTGATATCAACCGTTGTTGAATATCTATCATCAACATAGCAGCTTTAAATGAGAAACTTTTTAAAGAGAGAGAAAAAGTTGTCATTAAATTCCAGGACATCCTTGACAGATATTCAACAACTTTTGACATCGTCATGTGAATAAAATTAAACTAGAGATTTGTATTGAAACAATATAGGATTTATTTTGACCAAAAAAATTTATTATAGAAAAACTGCAAAAACACTAACTTTTTTTTGCGTTCCCTTCAGCCTCACCTTTAGCAAAATTTACTAAAACAAACTACACCCCATGACAATCAGAGCTTTAAAATTACACTTTCATCAGATTTTTGGCTATATGCTTGAGTTTTGTGTCGAAGCTAAAAATTTCCGTGCTCAAATATATGTTCAAGGCTTCTTTTTTTTTTAAATACACAAATACATACTCATAGTTATATATTAAACACACTCTCCCATTTGACTTTCACTTTTGTATAAAATATTAATAAATAACATTGTTGTTGTTTCAGAACCAGCACTGTTGGCAGCGACTACGGCTCGGAGCGAAAATTCAACCAACGTCGACGCCTAACTCACCAAAGCTCATTGGCAGATGACAAGACCCGCCCTTTCAGCAGCAACGAGAGCTTAGTGATCAAGTGCCGCTCGCAGTAAGGGTAGTAACAATGTCCCAGAGATACAACAAGGCGGGGCCAGCAAGGAAGTGCGCTTCGTGCGGCCGACCAGAGATCAGCATTTCCGTGACGAGCGTTTGGTCCTGGTTTCTACCAAGAGAATCCCTCTACTCATCTTCTCGCTGCTGGCATACAATAAGGGCCACCGCGGTGGGCGCAGTGACATAAGACGCGAAGGAGGCCGTCGCAGACATGCCTCAGGCCCCCGCCCTCTTTCAGCCATTACCGATGGAATTGACCCATTTGACTTGTTGGGAATAGAGAGAGGGCAAGAAGGACAAGTATGCAACTTGTTTTATAGTTGTTATTGTTATTTAATCTCTGTGTTTACATCGCCAGAAATTGACAGATTATATAATTGGTGCCTTATTTTTATTTACAATGATATGGCGTATAAATAATACACCTAAATTAAAAAGAAAAGATGGATGCCAATCCTAACTCAGCCACCAATGGGGTAGTATCATTTTTAGGAATATTCGCAAGATGGAAGTTTTTGTTGAGTTATTTTTAAAAATAAATAAAATTCTTTTTTGGTTTTAAATTAGTAAATATATTTTAGTTCAAGCAAATTTTACTTTAATAATAATAAATATTCATAATTTAATTATTATTTTATGAGATTTGGTTCTATGTTAGACATTAGTATGACTCGCTTCAGTGGTCGAATCGTCAAAGTCGTCACTCTTGCAATAGACTGGACTGCCAATGACGGGGGAGATCTGGGTTTGAATCCTGGTTAGGTGTACTGAGGGTGCTTTTACCTGAATGGCTTTCTGCTCTCCCTCCTTGCAAATGCGGGTCAACCACCTTTAGATTAAATCTTTTTCATCCCTAAGCACTAGCGTAATTAGTTCATATGAGTACAACCTGAATAGGTAGTGAGACATATAAAATAACCTCCATTGGAATGAAATCACTATGAATATTCTTTGGAGTACAGTATTATAAATATTACTTCCAAAAATAATGTTTCCAGGAATTCACCCTTCACTAGTCAAGCATGGGCTGAATGATCAAGTGCTGGGCCATCCCCTTCACACCCAATGCACAGGGGTACAGGATGTTAAACCAAAACAAGCTGACCTCTCTGTTGTTCTTTTTATTTTATTTCTCTTCCATGTTAGTCGGCAATAAAACTCTGTGGTTTTTGAATAGTTTTTATCATCACTTTTTGTTTTCACAGAAAACTACTGTTATTTGTGGATTGACAGTTTATATTTTTTAAATAGGCATTGTTGGGGACTTTGCACACTATTTTTCATTGTTATATAAATAATTTTAATGTCTTTTTTCTGGATTTTAAGACCTCATAAATAAGTACTTGAAAAATGTGTAAATTACTTATGGGTGTAATTGATTATGTTTCTATTGTTACAGGAAATCTCTTATGGCAAGCTGCTTATTCCATCTCGTCATTTCTTCCGAGATCGTAAATACTATGGCGGCTCGGATAATGAATCTGTCGATGTGCCGCACGGCTCCTTGAAGCATCATGTCCTAGCAAGGTACATAAATATACACTTATGTGTGTCCTTTAAAACAAGAATAATGATAGAGCAGTTTTTTCTTCTTCTTCAATTTTGTCCTTAAAACACTAAAAAGAAAAATTACATACTGAAATGCTTTCTTGAAATCAATTGCGTAGAAATACCACAAGGAAATAAAGATAAACTAATTTCTGACTACAAGCACAATATAATACACCGTCAGTATGGTTGTATTAATTATGTTTGATTTTTTAAACATTTTGGTGTGTACCTAAAGTATGTATTACGAGATGATATAATTGTTACTATGTCAAAGAAAATTAAACTGCCCATAAAGAAAACGTATATGAGGAAAATTGGGGTGAAAACATTTTTGAGGCAAGTATGCATATAAGGTTTAATTCACTTACTTTTTCTTAAACAAGTACTATCACTTAGTTTGGTTAAACCTTCTTACAATAAATGTGTTTAAGACTTGTTGGAGTATCTTTTTGTCCCACTAATTGGAAAATAACATAAAATGTAAAACATATGGCAAAATGTACACTTGTCCCTGCATCATAGATTAAATACAAAAGTTAGATGCTATCTTTTTAATTTCATATGAATAGGAATTAAAGATACTCATAATACAGCCCAATTTTCATAGGAAAACAGTTAAAACACTAATATGACAGTTAGAAAAATTATTAGCTCTACTTTCACATATTAATATGCCTACCTATGTTATCTGAATCTGTCACTTTTGATAGATATTATCAATAACTATAAAATATAATGAAAAGTTATTGTTGTTGACCGTAAAAAAAATTATTGTATTTTCTAAAAGTTTGTTCCTACCAAAATCTTACTATATTTGACCCCTGACTCTTGAGGATAGATATATTGCTAGGCCCTCTTACAGGAGGGCGTCTTCAAAGTTACGCCAGCCTAGAGGAGTCCCCAGTCTGTCCAACCCCTTACAATAGGTCGATGACCTCCGACGACACATTTCCATCACATGACCTATATCCGTCACTAAAGTTAGAACTGGTTTGCTAGTGATCCCAGAAATCCCGGAAAGAACCGACGCTGGGGTCAATAAAGAGGAATCTGAGCTCATAATCGAGTTGGACCTTGGGATGTCGATTATCAGAGGCGCAGGGGGTTCTCTGGAACAGAACCGGTAATGTTTGATGGAAAAGATCACCGGTGTTGTTATGTGAACAGTGATGTGCTGCTGTCTTTTACTATATGAATATTATATATCTACCCTCCATCCTCGTGGGGAAATGAAGTATGTAGGAAAAAGACCACAAGGTAGACCAAGAAAGAGATAGGAGCAGATAACAGAAAGTATGCAAGTGAGAAGAGAAGAATGGAATATATTAAAGGAGGAAGACTGGTGGAAGAATAGACGAAGACGGAAGCATTTTACTACTCGCCACAGGCTGGAAACTGTCGACAACTACGACGATTTTGAGGACCAAATATGTATTAAAACTTTCTTGAAAGAAAAGCCTCAAGGCTGATGCTCTGTCGGGGACAAACGTACCAGTGAACCAACGTTAGGAAGACAAGTCGAAGAGGTGTGGCAAGTCACGATCGGTGTCGGCAGTGAACTACATTGGAGGAGTGCATTGCATTGCATTGCATTGCATTGTTATGCAGAAGAACATAGTGAAGAGGGGAGTGTTGGAGTAAAATGCTGTGAAGTGCGGGATAAAGAGATTATTTCAGATAATCTCCCCGCCAAAACTAAAATGTGGACTGGACTCGAAGAAAATAAAATAATGGATCTTTCATAAATTTAACTCAAACCCCTTATTAATGATCATAAATAAGTTTCAACAGCCATCCAGATTGCATTCTTGTTGCTGGCAGCCGTTATACGGCTGAAAGGGGCTTAATTGTGGTGTAGTGTGTGAAAACATGTTTACAATCTTCATTGAAAAACCACCAGTTTTATATTTGTAGCTTACCTACACACGAACAATTATTTCTGTATTATAATATTGATACATTCTATTTAACTATTTTCTTTAATTAACCTTTGAATTAAAACTACAGTGTAAAATAGAAAATCGGTGCTTATCAAATAGAAGTTCAATTTTAGCTATGACTGAATTTCAATTTATCTCTACCGTGTATGTGTCTATAACATGTTTTTGGCACAGCTCCACTCGTTTTACTGATTGGTGGTACGTTTATATTTAATGCTCCAATAGTACTTCAAAAGGCTTGTAAGTGCACAAAATAAAAATAAATCCATATTGTAAATCCAAGAAACTTGTTTCTGGAAATGTATCTTGATTTTTCACTATAGACAGTTCTTAACTTGAAGCATTATTTGAATTTAACGGGCCATGAAAATAAAATAAAATGTTATTTTGTAACTAATTTAAGCAATTATAATTGATAATGAGCTCATAAAGTATAAAGTTAACTTCAGGTAAAATGTCAAGCATATGTTATTTTTATTAAGAGTTGGGTAGAAGAAACAGTTACAGTACTGGCTTGTTAAATCGCTGATTTGCAAACTACTTGCTATGATAAACTTTTTATGGGCTACTTAAATGTATTTATTTATTTATTTATTTTTGTCACAATAATGATAATACAGGTTATCATTGACTTTAAAATCTATTTAAAAAATCGTTATAAAGGTGAGCTTTGCTTAGACGCACCAACATATGCTTATCCTACATTTATTTAAATAATTTCAATATTTGAATATAATCAAATAACTATTACATGCGAGGATAAAATATGAATATTATACATCACAAAACTAAAATGGGAAAACCTTATAAAGCCTACAGGGTATAAATACTCTCAATTATATTTGGTCCAGAATACGGCAATATTTGTAAAAATGTTGTGTAATATTGAATTATCTTTTACATCACCGTTCACCTTAGGGATGTACATGATGCATTTGTTTCTTAAAATTGTTTGAAGAAATACTAAACACGAGTTACCTGGTTTATCAGAATAGTTGTCCTTGTTTGACAATGTTTGTGTGATGTTGAACATATGTAAGATACTTATTTTAAAGAAATCACTTAGTTCTTTACTTTATCTGAGAAATTACACTGATTGCATGACATATTATTTAAAGATGTTTCAAATTTTGTTAAATTTGCACACACATTTCATGATTCACCATTCTTGTTTAGCAATTTTGTTGAAAAACTTTGGAAAATTTAATTTAGAAGAATAGAAACGATTTTTTTAGTACTATATTAACTCATTTTATGGATAGATGTATTACTTGCCATCTATTTAATTTATAACCACGAAAATAAACACAAAATATACAATAGTACAATGATACAATAGTTTGTTTGCTAATAATTTCATCATATTTATTTAGGTACATGACTCTTAAGATCTTAAAATATTTATTACATTAAAAGAAGACACTCAAAAATGTTTTTCTTGCAATTTGATTCCAGGACAAAAACCTTAACCTGGCATATGGATATGAAATGGTAAATTTTTGCAAAGCGTACAGTAGGGGTAGTCGGGCAGCAAATACTTGTATCGGGTGGGAATTACAAAATTACACTCGGGCACGGGCATATTCGGGCGGGCATTTCATTTTGCAAACAACTTTGTGACAGGCCTATTCAATTTCAAATTACAAGTTAAAACAGTCACAAAAGGCAAAATGGCCGTTTCCTATTTGGTGTTCATTTGATGCGTACTTTTCTATTTATATCCTAGTAAATCTGGCTAATAATAATAAATTAAAGAAATTTAAAAAAAACTAATTTAAATTAAGTTTTCACAAGTATAGGGCCTAAAAATCTTAATGTGGAAATGTTGAATTTGTTATGTTGTTGGCATTTACAGAGAAAATTAAACTGTAGGAATCATGATTATGCTATGTTATAAACTTGTAACCTGTGAGAAATGTTATTGTAGTTTTGTTGAAAGCAACCATAATTTACAATTAATAAAAATAACACTTACCTTTGTTTAATATTAGTTGAATTGAAATAATTAATTATGAAAATCAGTTAAACACTATTTTTTTCAAAGTTTTAATTAGAGGTTAGTGCTAACATGGTATTATATACTTACCAAGTTCTTGAGATGCCCGATCAAAATACGGGCATATAAAATACTTGCCCGACATTCTGGGATTTTTAAATGCCCGATTTATTGCCCCGAAATTTCGGGTGCCCGACCACCCCTAGCGTACAGTATCTTTATTAAAAAAAAAATTGCACCTAGTAGAAGTGTTCTGCTGTTGTAAACGGATGTACACCCCTTACCGCAGTTGGGAAACTTTGCTTCTCTACTTCTCTTCCTGTTCTGTCTTCTTAATCTGTAACTATTTTCTAATCCCATAACTGTTCAACATTTCTATCATCGTAGGAAATTCATACTTTATTCAGCTTTGTAGTTAAAGAGGCACCGAGCTGAATTCTAGCGGGGACTCGGGCATGGTTGGAAGATGGTGTAATTTATTTTGAGCTATTTCCTAGATCTTACTTTCATTCTTACAGCTATCACATTATTTACTCTCTTGTTTGGCATGATATGATTTAAATTTTATATTTCAATGCTTGGATTTGTATTAATGGTAAGCATGAGGCATATTGACCAAACATTTTTCAGGAAGAAATAATTACTAGTACTTTTTAAGTGTTATTTGAACTATCACAAAAAATTTTGTGTTGCTTTACTTGATTTGGTTATTTGAAAATTTTATATCAATGAACCGTTGCATTTAAATTTTTTTTTTTTCATAAACAATGTTTTTCAAATTTTTTTAAATAACTAAAAATAAACATATTTGCTATTTTTATTAAAAACTTGTATTTGTGGCTTTATGTTTAAAACTCAATTTTATATTAGTACATTAATATTAGGGATAGGACCCTCAAGTCCTTAACGATATTTGAGATTCGAGAAAATTTTGGGTTCTAAACTAAAATATTGGTACTTTAAAAAAAAATTATTCTTTTAAATTCTCAAGTGAAATTTGTTTTAGAGCACTAATACTGTTTATTGGTGGTTTAGAACCAACCATAATTTTGGATGAATTTAACAACCAGGCCCCGACCAGTCATTTAACATTTGACTGAATGTATGAATGTTAAAATGAATGGATTATAAAAAATAATGTTAATATTTAGTTAGGGCCTACTATTTGTATTTTCTATTATTATATTATATTTATATTTACTTTTATGTTCATAATTTTTTCCATGATTTGAGGTAAAGTGCTCGCCTCAGGATCTAATGTTCATATGTTTCTTGAGTGATATAAATATGTAGCACAACTTTGGGAGGGGAAGTAAAGCCGTCAGTCTCATGTTGATTGTGACATGTAAAATAACCCTTGAATGTATGTGAAAATACCTTTCATGGCAAAATTGGTAGGCCCTTTTGTTCTCGCTCATAGAAATTCTTGTGTGCTAATATAATCAATCGGTTCAGAAAGTGCACGTAATATACCTCAAATAAATAAATAATATTATATTTCAACATTGATTTTAGATTTGGGTCCACAGTTTGATTCTCAGTTTAGTTGTTTGAATTTATTTTGGAAACTTATTGTATATAATTTTCGGTTTAAAACTTTTTTTTATTTTTATCTGTTACCCAAGTCCAATTATGGATCATTATGATTATTTTCTAATACAAGCACAAATTGGTAACAAATGTTTATAATAATAATGATAGAAAATATTAATTTACTCAAACTAACAAGTCTCATTAAGTTCTGGAAACATTAAAGAAACATTACATAATTTATGTTAATACATGAAGTATTTAGAAAAAAGCTTTCAATGTAAAATTTCGCATTGGTATATTTTTTTTTTTCCTTGAGCCTTTTATCAAACTTTTTACCATTTAAAATAATAATAGGAAAAGCCCTGTTGATAACGAAATAGTGAAAATACAATTTTAAGTATTGACTGTTAAACTTAATTACATGAAATGGAGTTAGAAGTCTCCAACTGCACCACTAAGACTTTATTAGAGTTATAAATCAGCACAGTAAATACGAGCTATTAAAAATAATGAATAACATTAGTTACATTAGCCAGATATCTCCTGTTGGAGAAAACAAAATTAACAATAATAATAATTGGGTTGTCGTAGTACAGTTATTAAAACGTTGCATGCCAACCAAATGAGTGCATTCGTTCCAGCAGCTAAAAGCTACTACTCTGGTCGATAAATAGGTAGCTGTTAATAAAGTCTTTAATCTCTAACAAAGTATATGCAAAAAATTTCTCTCAAGAAGTGAATTTTGTATTTTGCCTCTTTAGGGTTTGAAAGCTATTCATAATAAAATATTTGCAACTATTTAAAAAAAATTCTCTTAACTTTGTGTTTCAAGAAGTATTGCTAAACAGACCCACACTTTCTGTACATTAGACCGAATATGCTGTTATGTTAGTTTTTGTATTATATCTGCCATTTATATCCACTACTGTTTCCAGTCTGTGACCTGTGTCAGTTTTTTATTCAAGCCATTTACTTTCCACTACCGGTTTGTTAGGCCTGCCATAGCTTCATTTGCCTTATTATGTAACTTAAGACTAGGGCATGCACAACATCCAGTCCTCGGCCATAATTTATCACTGTGAAAGGGTAAACCCACGTTTCACCAATGATAAAATTTTTCAGACATGCCGGGAATTGAACCCGGGAGCCTTAGCACAGTAGGCAGACACGCTACCGACTGAGCTAAGGTGTTGGACAGTATATCTGCCATATTTTTTCAAACTAAAGAACTGTAGATTTCTGATTATCTGTACTCGGTTTATTCAATCCCCTACGGCTCTTAGCTTCCCCTCCATTCCTGCAAAAAGTAAAAAGTAGTGTATTTGATTATCCATGTTTTTCAACTATCTGTGCATTATTCGGTACTGATCAAGCCGAATAATCGGTGGAAGGAAATCAACAACTGTTTCTCTAGTCTTTCACTGGTTTCCCTAGTTCTTTCACTATCATATGTTAGTATTTAAAACTGTTTATGATGTAGCATCTTAGTATTTATTTTACAATCATTGTTATTGTTAGTTTAGTTGATAATGCTTATTACATACTATTTCATAAATCGTATAGTGTTAAAATAGGTTGTTTTAATGTGTATTGTTAAACACACCTTAATATTCAATAACATTATATTTTGTTTAGTATCTCTGTGTATATTTTTAGTAAATTAGTTACATTTACATTTTTTATAAAATCTATGGCATTTTATATTGGTTAATTCTATAATAATGGAAATTTTTAGCCATTGAGCCACCTCATTTTTTAAACATATTGGTTAATTTGTCATGAATGATCAACTTCATAAAAAATAATAAAAAAGTTAATATAAATGTTTTATATATACATTTAATGTGTGTTAGTGAACAGATTAAACTATCAAAAGAAATCAAATAGATACCTACTCGCCAGATTTTATCTAAAAGAATCATTAGTTTAGCAAACAAATTCAAAATCTTTTTAATATTTAAAAATTAACTCTCTCCCTTACTGATATTGTAAAAAAAAAATTTCTTTTGTGGCTGTAATGTCTAAATCAGTTTAAATAATTAATCACTAAAGAGCTTGGACACTTATATCTGAAAAACTTTTCTGTCAAACATTTAAATATTCACAAAAATATTATCACAACGGACTTAATACATTCTTTCAGTAAAATCCATCAGGGATTAAGAGCGTTCACCATAGCAGGCCCAACTCAGCTTCCGGCTTGCATCTGCGTTTGTGTGTGTGTGTGTGTGTGTGTGTGTGTGTGTGTGTGTGCAAGGTATGGGAGTTAAAGGGAAAAGAAAACACCTACGATATGCCAGAAATGTGTGCTCTACATTCGTATTTGAATGATTACTCGACATTTTCCGCGGTGACGATGGTGGACAAAGTGACAAAGTTTCTTGTTAATAACTACAGTATGTCCCTATTATGACAGAATGAAGATTTGTGCACAGCGCTTATCTGTGAAGACATTCTAAAATAGTCAAAAACAGTATTTTCAATGAAGTTTTTATCAAAATATTATTTAATATTTCATTGATTTTCAGTATTTGGAACATCTTATAACTCTTTATCTCCATTAAGGTTTAGTAAGAAATAATCCACGTGCAATGTTTCCCTAGGAGTGTGTTTTAAATAGAAAGGGACATCCTCACAACTATTTTGTTTACATTTGGACACAGCTGCATCCATTGAGATTTTAAGATATAAAAAATGTTATGGGTTTCTTCCATCTCAATGCAAATAGGTAGCTTAGTACAGTTATTTACTATGTATTTATTGATTTCAATAATTCATTGGTGGTCTGGCGGTCTAGGGGTAAGGTGTCAGACTTTTTTGCTTGAGGTCCTGTGTTCAATCCTCGGTCCAGGCACAGATTTATCTGATTGCCAAACCCTTCCTTCACCTCTGACAAGACGTGTATTAATCACAACTTGTGAATGTGTGGAATGCCCAGGCCTCCACCGTGGTTCGGATCCCACGTTAAACTGTAGGTACTCCGTTTCATCTCACAATCACCCTACCATAATTATAATAATAGTAATAATAATAACTCATTGTATTCTAATTATAATGATAACAGTGATGTTTTAAAATAAAAACATTAACTCTCAAAATGGAAGATTAAGTGATGTTGAGATTTGAATACCTGCAATATGTTTACATCGTAAGGTTCTAAAATAACAGAGCACTAAACAAACAGGAACCTGCTCAAAGGGAAGATGATACCATATAAAATATACACACACCACAATGTGAGTCTATCATGGTGCAGTTCATGTATAACAATGTTTATTAAATGGACTCTACCTAAACTTTTATTGCTATTGAAATTTGTATTTGTTGAAATAAGGGCCTATCCAATAATTTATTGTTGAGACAGATGTAGGACAGTGTGAACTTAAAACACTACTACAGGTTTAAATACTTCGTATGTTCTTGCCTTTGTGAGGGAGAACTTGTTTTTTTCCTTTCATAAGTTTCTGTTAAAACCAAAGGAAAACATTGCAGTGCTCAAAGCGTTATTTGATTCATTTTTTTATTCACCATCCAAACTTTAAGAATGCATTTTTTAAAAGCGCTTTAGTGTCAACATTTTTTTATTTCGTGTTGAATTTTTTTACATTTTAGCTTAAGTATTTAAATACCTTTTAAGGTTCAATTGTTTACATATTAAAATTTAAATTAAAAACAATTAAAATAAGGGGTTCAAAGTAAAATCTTCAGTATTAAACTTTATTGCTTGCAGGTGTTTTTCCTATGATGCTGCAGGCCATCGGTCGGCAACTCACGGTGTTCCAGGATCCCCGCCTCCAATACTTTCAGAGTCAAAGGTGCATGATTGGGATGAAACGATATCGGCAGTGCCACATTACAGTCCGAATTTGTTGGATGACCCCGAGCTCATAGCGGGAAAACACCGTACTTTACTTACGTTCACATCCTATATGGTAGGTTTAAATCACTTACAATTGGTGTTTATTTTGTTCACTATTCTATTTACATGCTCTAATGCCATCATTGGTTTTGAATTGACTGAAACATAGGAGTGTGCGAAGCTTCAAAATGTCAAAGACGAAGTCCAAATCTTCTTCGTTTCGACTTCAACACTCACACTAACCGTTTCATCTTAGAAACATTTTCAAGGGATAGGATAACTTCGATATATTATGAAAAGATTTGAAATAGCTAACTAAATATGAGGTATTTCAACATTTAATCAATTCTATAACAGCTATTAAGTAGTATCTTAACACCGCTTAATGATTAAATAATTATAATATAAGCATGGATAAAATAAGATATGTCAACATAAATTAATTTTGATGCTTTGATTTTTTTCTCTAAACCTTTCTCTTTACCTAGATACATTAATGGATGATTTAAAAAATTAAAATTAGTGTTATGTGACAACGACAAAAGCCTCATCGTCAACTTAAGGCCTAAACTCTTGTTTGCATGTTTCATGCTTCATTTAAACTTCACTTTTCATTTAAAAAGTGACCTTCGTACACCCCTTCTACTTAACCTACTTAAAGAAGTGCATGTAGGCGCCATGTTTCCCGCTGAACCATTTGTGTGCGTCCTCAACTGATTCTTTTAAGCGTAGGGTGTAATTAGCATACCATGTACTCATCACTTTGTTTTGGCAATAGGGTGTGAGCACTCTTTTATTGCATTGTTGACTTACTCTCCATTCAACAATAGTATGGCCACTCACGAGCAGGGATATCATCCTATTCTACCAATTGTAGGAAATTAAATGATAAATTACCGACGATCACACCGGCACTAAACATGAACTAACATTATCTATTTCAGTGCTGATTGTCACATAGGGAAATATGTTAAACTTATCAGATAAATTATATAAAAAACCATATGTAATATTTAACTTTTAAAAACAACTTAAT
Source organism: Timema bartmani (assembly GCA_902151455.1). Taxonomy (NCBI): domain Eukaryota; kingdom Metazoa; phylum Arthropoda; class Insecta; order Phasmatodea; family Timematidae; genus Timema; species Timema bartmani. Next base: position 27,410 of record CABFWB010000834.1, read on the forward strand.
TTTTCTCCCTGAAAATGTGAGCTTTATATAAAAAAAAATCAACACCCAAATGGTTAGTTTCAAAGAATTATTACTCAAAAATCGACCTAATTTTTAAAATTATCCCTCTTGAATTAAAATATTTTTGTTGCTATCTCTTGTCCAAATACGAATTTTTGCTTATATAAAATATTGACTTCTGACCTGGAGGTCAGGATGAAGTGGTTGAATTTAAATAATTGCACTATATTTTGCATGAAGAGGATTAAAAAGTCTCCTGTGAATCTGATCAAGATTAATATTAGTGCTTCACAAATTAGAGTCTCATATCATTTTTCTATGATGTGTTCTCAAAAATAATGCTCTTATGTTAGAATAAAAAATTATCTGTGATGTGGTCGGCACACACATACGTGTACATACACAGCTGTCCCTCTTCCATTGCATTTGCTTTTTAGCCTCTTAGATAGTTTTTTTCTAATAGACAAACATCAACCTAATTAAGACCACGTAGAGGTCTTCACAGGGTCATCACTAGCTGTGTGTTTTTATCTAACTCTTGAGTTACCGTTCCAGCATCTGATTTCTCCAAACTTTCAAAAACTATTCAATATATCTGTATGTGTGGGTATGCATGTGCATGTGAAAGAAACTTTTTATTTTATAGCCAATCAACTTTGGTAATTTTTAATTTGATCACAGAATATTTTAACCAGGGCTGTGGAGTCAGCACAACAAGCCTTTGAATTAGACGCCTATATTTTTCTGTCTGAGTCTTTTCTCTATTTTTCTATTGTCCGAGTGTCTCCTCTGTGTGTCTACTGTCCGACTCTGACTCCTTTATAAACAGCTAATGTATATTAATTAGTAACAAAAAATTTACTGCAGTAAAATGCTCCAATACAGATGACTTCATGGGAAGCTTCTTTGGCATTGAGATTTTTATATTTGAGTAAATTTGTCAATCAAAACTACAAATAATTAGTTTTAAAGAATATTAAAAGGTTGTTATTAAAATAATACAAAGGCCATATATTGTTATAATATTATAAGATTTTATTTTGAAGTCAAAGAGTCGGTACATTTTTACAGACTCCAGCCAGAATTGCTTTCGACTCAAGACTCCGCAGCCCTGATTTTAACTGCCAAAATAAAGTTTAAACTAATGTTATATAGTATAATAATGTTTGTTAAATTGATATTTCATTCATACATCTCATAAACATAATGCTTTATCAGGAAGAATGTATTCATGAATTGTGACAAATACCGTGGTGACATTTTTTGAGCCATAAAAAATTACGCTGTATTTTTTTATATATTTTTTAATAATAATAATAATAAAATTTTACAGCACTGAAAAGGTTTAATATTTCATCACAGAACAAATCCTTAACCACTATAAAATCTTTTTCTTTGTTTTTAGAAAATAAGTACTTACATTTTAATTCATTTCCTAGACATCTGTGATTGACTATGTACGCCCATCAGACCTGAAGAAAGAGTTGAACGACAAGTTCAAAGAGAGGTTCCCACATGTGAAACTCAGTTTAAGTAAACTGCGAAGTTTGAAACGCGAACTTCGTAAAATAGCCAAGATGGACGGCGGGTTGGATCTTCTCACCGTTGCCCAAGCTTACGTCTACTTCGAGAAGTTGATCCTAAGGAATTTGATCAATAAAGAAAATCGGAAATTATGTGCTGGCGCATGTTTGCTACTTTCTGCCAAGTTGAACGACGTGAAAGGAGATCCTCTCAAGGCTCTTATTGAGGTATTTTCATTTTTCAATAAATTGTAGAATTTATGTGTAAAAAAGTTGTTGAAAACACCCCCTCCCCCACTATTATTCTTGTTTTTAGCACAACGTTTTACTATGATTTCGGATTATACACCTATGTAATAATTACACTAATGTGCTAGGGATTAGGAAGGGTTAATTTTAGAGGAAGTGTACTTGCATCTGTGTGGAGAGAGCGTGTAAAACCGTTTAGGAACAACCATGTTCAGTACACCCGACCAGGATCAAACCACAATCTCCTCGTCTTTGTCAGTCTAGTTTAGGTCCTAAAGATCACGCAGCCACCAAAGCAGGTTTCTCCATAGTTAAAATCGTTGAAGACTTAAATTTATGTAATACTGTTACTCTTTATTTATTTATTTTAATGGCTGTACAGTCTATGGCATCGTTCTCGCCATAAACTAAATCTCCAGTGGCGGGAAGATCTGGACTTGCATCCTGACCAGGCATACTAAGACGGGAATTTCCTTAATGTTTTCACATTCTCTTTCCACACAAATTTTTGTGTTTTCCCTCTTATTTCTACCTCACACATTCTTATTTCATTAGTGTTAATATGCTTATAGATTGGATAGGCCGTAAGACGTGATACAAGAAACAACTAATTTTAGATGTCTATCTCTGTATCTTGATGCTGCATAATAATGTTTTATTTCACATGCGTTAGCTACCATATATCGGCACATGATTGACAGTCCATCAACCCAACTCGGGTGCTAGGATTTGAATGAGCTTGAACAATTTTTTAGATTGTACCAAGACAATATAAATCCTAAAGATAAAACTTAGTTACTATTAAATATTTACTTAAGGAAGCTTCCAGCGGTAGTTTACAAACAGGGTGACCAGCGGTGTCTTGAAGATATGTAATTATTTTATTTTATTTAATGTTTGAAAAAAATATTTCCCGCATATGATGCTGACTGTAACATACATACAAGACGTGTGTTGAAAAATATATGGCTTGAATAAAAAACTGACACAGGCCACAAACTGGGAACAATAATGGATGGGGGAAAAAAATTCTTGGCTAACTGGTTGTAGTTCGGAAAGCAAATGAGCTTTAATATGTAAAAATAATCAAATACACCAAATAGATGCTGCTAGTTGCAATATATGTGGAAATTTATAAAAAGAAAAAATGTGTTTACTACTTGTATGTATATATATAATGTGATTAATTAACACATATATTTGATTTACATTTATATTTGCATACATATTTTAATGTTTTTATATATATTTAATTTAAAAAGTGTCAGCTTTAAGGGTGGTAGAACTAGGGTGGGAGACAAAGGGGAGAAAATATGTTCTCCCCCGTTACCCAGTTACCCCCACATAATCTTTGACTTGTGCAGTAAAGATTCTAGTGTGACTTATGTAAATCACAGAACAGGATACCTAAAGTCAAAATTATCATTAAAAAAAAGCCTCCAAATAGCTTCTTGAAGCATAAAATTTATTTATTTTAATTCAAGGGATAACGCTTGGGGCCCCCCCTTTTAAGCTTGGTGGGCGAAGTCATCCAAACTCCCCTAGCTTACTTAAGAATTTTGGTCACGAGGCACTACTGGTGAAAAGATGCCTTTGGTGCAAAGGAGACAAGGACTCCCAAAATGTAAGACATTCAAGAAAAATGTAGGATGTAAGCTACAGAAAAGAACAGTAAATAATTAGGACGCTAGCTGTGATTGGTTGCTTAAGACATACACGCAGCCAATATAAATCATAAATTTTATCATGTGAGCACTGCGTGGCGAGTTTGCCGACAAAAACGCACAAAGACATTTTGTGATAACTGAAATAGCAGAATTTCTAAACGCAAGATCACTTTGAAAACAAGCAACACCAAAAAAATGACAAATTTATTAATTTTGTCAAATTGGAGGATATTTTGAAAATTCCTCCCGGACACCAGACAGGGTTGAAATTTAGGACATGTCTGGGAAAAGGAAGACATCTGGTTACCCTGTTTTTAAGCCAACTTGCTAGAGGTTAATTTCTCTCAAAAGTATGGTACTTAACCTGTAAATTAAATTCAGGGATGTCACATCTTTAATATTTTTTCATTTCACTCACTGGGTAAACAATACCATAAATGTGTTTTTGGCTTCATTTATTATTGAAAACAAATCAAATACCATAGTTTTATGTCTAATGATGCTGTTAATACTGTGATTTATTAATAAAATTAATTGTATGTATTGTTAACTGGCTAGAACGTTGACTAATATTGAGTTGTCCTAATATTTCAGAGGACAGAAAGTATTTTTCGCCTGAACCGTAAAGATCTGATGGCGTCAGAGTTTGCAGTGTTGGTGGCACTGGAATTCAGCCTTCACTTACCAACAGGGGAGGTTTTCCCCCACTACCAGCGCCTCCTGTATGAGTCCTGACACTTGGGGAGCTGCACCATCTCAACCATTCATGGGGACAACCAATCCACGAGCCGAGGTGTCATATAGTAGGGATTGGTCCTTCCACAGCATTTTAGATGAGCTGCAAAAATTTGGTAATGCCACAAGTTTGGGTTATATTTTGAGATAACAGCTGAAAAGATGTTTGTATTTTGAGTGTTATTTTATTTTTTATTGTTGCTCCTATTAAAGAATAAGTTACTAAAAAAATTTCAAAGAATACTTTTAAAGTAATTTAGGCACCAAATTTTTTTTTTTTCGATATTCTCTTTAGAATACAATGTTATCAAATATTATTTCCTTATCATTATACATTTGATCATTTTATTATTTAAAATATGTTTTCAGTAGATATTGAAAAAACCATAATCATTAAATTTTGAACTAGTTCATTTTAAATTAAGTAATCATAAATTTTAAGAAAAATCTCGACTAAGAGAATGATATTTTATATAATTATTATATATCCACGGATATTCTCTTCATCTCAATTGTTTTATTCAAACCATATTAATTCAACTGTTTAAGTATTCAAACGTCAACAATTTCATAAATAAAGCTTTTCAAGAGAAAATAAATAAAAGTCCAAGGTCCATATAATGTAGAAAAGGTTTTAATATTTTCAAAATTATGTGGCTCATAATAATATATAGTTATATGATTGTCAATGGAACAACATTTTCTAACTACAATGCTATGTATTTTAATTGATGGTTTTTTTTTTTTGCAACTGCTGTTGTTTGACATTGAACTAATACAAATTTTAATTAATTCTTTGTTGAAATTATGAATTTAATTAATCAACAAACTATCATGGAACTGTTAAAATGTTGGTACCTAAATAGCACAGATTTGTCCTTTAAATATGCACCTGTTTTGTTGTGACGAGCGTTGAAATAATTTTATAGCAATGTTATTTTAAATGCCAGACAGATCATACACACACATATATACATACATACCTAATCACGCCATTCGCTTACGGGGTAGGCAAGCAACTGTGCTTATAGCTAAAGAAACCACAACTACATACTTAATCCATCCTCACTAACTTTCTCCACGCTTCCCTATCCTTGCATACTCATTTCGATTCAACAACATCCATGCACATAGTCATACATGCTCTTTAATTCCTAAAACTCTTAATGTTTCTCTTTTTCACACATTCATATAAAATATTTAATCACGTCTTACATGGCCTACACCTTCCTTTTGATCCACACAATCTACCTTCATATATTTTCTTAGTCATTTGATCCACACTCATCCTCTCAACATGACCAAACCACCGTAAGACAGTTCTTTCACATTGACCTATTGGATACTATTTCAAGCCACACAGTTACTAAACAGCTCTATTTCATCATCATCATCATCATCATTACTACTATTCATAATATATTTTTTTAAATTTAGTTTAATATCAACATTATCTTTGCCCTCAACAACAAATGTCTAAACCAAACTAAAAATCATTTGTTATAATGATAGCCTTCATGTGATTTCATCACAAAACAACAATTTAAAAAACAAACCTTTTTTAAACAATTGTATCCATTTAAAGCTTGTTGAAAAATATGTNTCAAATAATGGCCCATGATAGACGTTTAACGCACAATCGTTGTTGTAATATTTTAAAAGCATTTTCTTCTCTTTGCCATCCATTCAGGTTATCCGCCTATATCTATAGTTTGACTTGCTAATGTATAAAAAAAAGTTAGTCTCGCAGAGCAAAAAACTATGAATAAAAAACTGACCCAGGCCATAGTTAGGAAACAGTAATGGTTGTAGGGAACAAATAATTAAATAAGGAAATGTTTCGAGGTGTACAAACTGTTTTAAATAAATGCTGCATAATGTTTTGTTCTAAAAGGTCCAATTTAATTTGCTATGGTCTTTAATCAATATAGCATTTTACTTGTGCATAAATATTTGAAAACAAAACAAAACAATAATTGCTAAACAATTAAAAAAACATCTTTGATTAAGCTTTTAAAACAATTGTTCCAAACATAAACATTCTTTTATAAAACCTCTATTAATTATACTAAAACAAACCCATTTTTTTCGAAAACGTTCATCTAATTCTACATGTTTTAGTTGTTTAGCCACCATTTTGTCTTTTTCAAACAATATTTCGACTAATTGGTTTTTTTCTTAATAACTATTTCTTACTATTATATCTTCCTACTTTTCTCTTGTTCTTCCTTGTATACATGTAAAAAAAAATATTCTTAATTCAAATTTTCAATTATAATGTGTGGCCATGTGCACTTTATTCTATTTCTATGTAAGCTTGATGAAACTGTTTTTAAAACTTGTATATTAATTTAGTATGTCTCTAATAATCTGATTCAAGTAAAAGCTGTGTTCAGGGAAATAAAACCTAAATAAAATTATTTATGTTTCAATATAACCAGCAAATAATTAATTACATGCTATGTTTACGGTGTCCACCCAATTTCCAAATCACTAAAATCACTAACTTTGTTAACAACATATATAGTGTTTATTGGTGACATTTAGTTACAGGTGGCAACCATTTATACACACAATTAGGAAATATATTGATCTCTCTTTTATCTCAAAAACTATTCTAGATTAATTTTCTTTTGTGTTTTTTTAATAACATAATTATTAGTCTTTAAAATAGTTTATTTTCTATGGGCTAAATTTTTAATTCAATTTCAAATTAACATATTTTTAATAAATGATACAGTATCAATTTGAAACAAATGTAAACACACATGGAATATTCATTCAAGGCTATAATTTTCAAACCAACAAAAGACAAAACTATTTACAAGACATAATAATAATAATAATAATAATAATAATAATAATAATAATAATAATAATAATAATAATAATAATAATAATAATAAATCCAGAACACTCTTTCAACAAAACATTGGATATCTAGAAACAGCGATGTACATCAGACAGCTAGACTGGCTCACTAGGAGGAGGGAGGAACCATTAATTCAACTCATGGCTAAACTCTTTAAGAGGATGTAGAGGAAAAACAAATAAAAAGCACTTCACCATTGCAGCTTAACCTTAAAAATAAAAAGCTGATCTTGTTACAATTTGTTAAATCAGCTAATATAACAAATATATAAATCTTTACAAAATGAACATCTTTGAGATAATTTCTGGATAAACCCAAGGATACTCTGAAGCATTGGAATGTTGCTCTGTTACTTTTAAAAAAAAACGCAGTGGAGATAAGTATTTTGTGCAATAGTTGAATAAATTTGCAGTGGATTTTGAAAGGGGGAAAATGTCTACTTTGATCATTTTAAATTGATTTTAAATTTAATTTATTTTAACCATATAAGAGGATCAAAAGGTAGGTTAATGCTTGCATTTAACGCTGCCCTTTTAAAGTTAGGGGATTTTCATTTAATTTGATGACTTAATACCCACACCACATGATTGGAAAACATAAGATTTTAGGCCCAATTTCTTTTGTATTATATTCCACAAACTTTCAGAAACCTGTTGTGGATGTATGTAATATTATTTGAAAGCTAAGAAGGGTGAGTGGTATAATAAATAACATTTTAGACATCAATCAGCCTCCCATTAAACCAAAACATGCAGTTTAATATACTATGTAATATTTTTTTTTACATCTATTACTGTTTCCAGCCTGTGGTCAGTTTTTTATTAAAGCTATATATTTCCCACTACTGGCTTGCTAGGCCTGTTGTAGCATAATATGCCTAATAATCTAACTTAAGATTAGGACAGGCACAACATCCAGACCTTGACTGTTAATTTATCAATGTGAAAGTATAAACCCACATTTCACCAACAATACATTTTTCAGCCATGTCGGGAATTGAACCCGGGACCTTTAGCTCAGCAGACAGGTACACTACCGACTGAGCTAAGGTTTCGGATATACTATGTAATATGAGGTCTTAAATGTAAGAATATGGCAATTGCACTTAAAGGGTTGCACTTGGGGGTTGAAATATACAAAGTAGTATTCTATTGCATTTTTACATTCCACCTATCCGACTTTGTCAGTATTTATATTTCAATCTATGAAGGACCAACTACCTACATCAGTAGTTCCTAAACTTAGAATGCCATATCACCCCATCAAGCTCCATAATTTTCTAGGTACATTTTTGAATGGAGCCCAGAGCTATAACACCATTAATACAGTAACAGTTTCTTATTTAACATTTCTACTCAATTGATATGTATAATAGTGCACAAAGAAATGTAAAAAAAAAGACTAAAATATACCTCTTCAACGTCTATTTAAAGCTCTTTTCCTTCTGGTTAGACTTGGCCATAATACGTTTATAAGATTTGATGAGGTAATATCATTTTAGGACTTTAATTTGCTTGTTTTGTTTGTCTTCTCACGGCGTACCACTGGTGGTGCACAGATCACAGTTTGGGAACCTCTGATCTATGTCATTTGTTTGGGTTTAGACTATAGTTCCACCAATATGTTCACATATAATCTGAATAATTGTAATTATTGTGATCGCATTTTAAAATATACAGACACTATTATTTTATAACTAGTATCTTAAGTCTTATCAGCCTTTTAAAAATGTTACCGTAAATAGTTCAATCTTGGAGAAAGAGTAGAAAATTACTTCCAATTTATTGTTAGTAATAATTTATTCACCATTAATTGGTTTTTCAAAATAAAAACATTAGTAGTGCACATTAAACCACCCTCCCTTAACTCTAGCTGTGAAACAAAGCCATAATTTTTTTTCCTACCTTTAATTTCACATTTTAAAAGACAAACAGCCGTTCTACCAAATAACATACATTTGTTTCACCAAATTTTGTTAAAATAAGTTTTCTCTGCCCATAAAATAACATGTTGTTACTAAGAGCTGGGCCGATCGGCTATTTTGCCGATTAGGCTGATCACCGATGCCAATTATTTGTTTAATTTTAAATTTGATACTGTCCATTAAAAGTTTGTTTTAATCAAGTCTAAATTAAGCTTTAAAGTTGTTTAAAATATAGTTTATTTTATTGTTAGGACAACTGGCTCTGGCATTTAAAAAAATCACAATCATAAATAATAAAATTAATAAGGGTACACAAAGTTCTGTACACAAGGAGAATACACATATTTCGTGTTTGGATGAAAGAGAGACTTGGACATGTGTTAGTTAACATTTGGCTTCACATTTATAGTTACATTTTTATAGGCTTTCTGTAATTCTTTGTTTAAATGAAAACCAGCTTGAGATTATAGAAAAAAGCTCTTGATAAACGTTATTGTCACATCCAAGTTAACTTTACATACGGTACATTCACTATTGGGTGAAATTTAAATTGTTATTTAAAAATACTAGCTTCTTGATATTGTTTGGGTGGAGAGGGCCTCTCTTTGTAAAATTGACCAATCCAGCTGCGCTGAAGTCTCTGATGCCAATGACCCAGTGGGCGAGATAAGGTACAGTATTTTCTCGCCATTTGTTTTAAGTTTTAATGAAAACAAAAAAATATAAGTTGTGTTTACATTTGAGGGAATGAATTAGATCGAATTTTTTGTTTCCAAATTGGTATTTTATGTTTATGACTTAATAATTTAAAATATATATTATATCCACACATTTAAAATAATCGGTATAAATAATCGGCAATATAATCGCCGATAATCTGATTAATAATTGGCATCGGCCCAACTCTAGTTGTTATATGTAAACTATCACTTTTTATATCACACATTACAGAGAACATAAATACTCTTTGCTCATTATAAAAGGAGATTTAAATCTTAAAGGGGTACTATAGTTAATAGGCAATTCCAATCAAATGCACCAGCTTTATTCCTTAAGCTATTAAATGTTATTGTAATTCAATATCAAACATAATTTTGTCCACTTTTTAAATTGAATTAACAAGTATTTTTTGATGTTGTAGAAAATGTAAACTTTTCCCCCCTGCACTTTATACATAGTAATTTCCAAGCAGCAAGTAACACCCTTGTCACTGCGACTTTTGAAGATCACTCAGAACATTCCATAAGAACAACTTTCTTTAAGAATTATGGTTAATTCAGAAAACCTCTTAAACCCCGAAATTGTATATTTGGAAAATGTACCTTGGCATCACTATCTAGTTTTTTTTTTAATTGTTCACCTGCATATTTCACTACAATTCCATTATCATTCCTCTAAACAGGTGTAATTGTATCTTTCCTGGTTTGCACAAAGCAATATTGGTGCATTATTGAACCAAACAATAACTGATATAACTTAAATTAACACACTAATTGAACTGTGTCGCTACTTTGCTTGCTCTAGTTTATTTAGATACCGTTTTCAAGATTCCAGCTAATAATGAGAACATTTTTTATCTAAAACCATGGGCTACACATTCCTTCACTCTTTTATTTTATTCTCTCTCAACATAAATTTAAACAATTTAAACTTTATAATTAAATTAAACATTGGAATGTGGCTAGAATGGCAAGGCCTACACACTTACCAGAAAACTGTATCTATGTTTTACTCTTCTTCTGAAGGGGACTGATGTACCCCGAAAATTACATAACTTTGTGTTTTGTTGTGTTTTAATTGTGAACTTTGAGGCCTACAGTTTTTTTTGTTAAGTGTGTAGGTCTTGCCCTTCTATCCTCCTCTTAATATTTAATTTAATATTTAATTTAATACAGTCATTTGGTGTCATTTTCCCTTTTTTTTATAAACTATATGATCAGTTATTTAATTGCATAGTATTGAATGTATTTTTTTGAGACCAAAACAATTTGATCCAATTAAAACTAATGCATGGAATTTTGAAACCATCTGTTTTTAATATTGCTTTTATTAATATCCTTGCTTTTATTTGTTTTAAATCATTGAATATATTAAGAAAACAACACTGTTAATTTGTTGAAATATTTTTATGTATAAATGGCCTGATCAATAACTCAATTTTTATATCTTGTGAATATATTGTATTTTATTTGTTTGGTACTATTCCCCCCCCTNGTAGATGCAGCTAAAAAAATAAATCCCCTTCTTTGAAAACCCTCTGTACACAATTATATAAATAAGCTGAGCACATCAAATACAACAAAGCAATGGTGGATTTTTCAGTATGGAAAAATGGTCACTGTTCAACTTAAAGTGAATAGACCCACCTTTAGCCACGCCATGAGATAGTATAAAATCAATAAATAGATTAGCATTTAGTGGGTAGACTAGTGTTAAAAGTTGACGCATTGTTAAAGCTTTTATCATATCTCTCACATTTCAGTTTTTTTGATTAGAAAATTGACTGAATACAAATAGAAATAGGCAGTAATAAGTCCCTGAGACAAATAACTCAAGCTTTGTTCATTTTAAATGAAAAGCACCACTTATTAAGATTGTAAAATCATAGTTTACAAGGTTTTTCAATCTTTCACTTATATCCAAGTTTGTAAAAGAAAAACCTAAATGAAAACTGGCTTACAGCAACAGGCCTTTTAACACTCGATAAACTTATGATTAGCATTTCAAAACCTTAATACACTATTTTTTAAAGTTTGTGTAGTATTTTCAAACTAAATGTAGGTAATTTGTTTTAGTTGTAAAATAAAGTAGCTTAACATTATTGATACAGTAGGGCCCCGCTCATACGATGGGTTAGGTTCCAGGGCACCGCTGTAAACTGGAACATAGCCTTTTTTTAACATTCAAATGCATATAAAATCCTAATAACATGTTGACACAATCATGTTTAAAGTGTGCAATAAAGCTAGGCCTAAAAAATGACACAAAAGTATTGAATGAAAACGATTGAAAACTATCAAATGATAATTCAATAAACGTTAGTTAAAATCATTCGATAATGCCCATCACTACTGTAAAGAGACTAAATTACTGAATAAAATGGTGGCCAAAGACATTCACTGCGCTTAGCGTGCTGAGAAACGCTAGAATATCGAGACAAGCACCGAACATAGTGAACATGTATATAATTGAAAAACTGCTGTAATGCAGCGCCCTACTGTATTTATATTTACTATGCAACAAAATTATTGATAGTACTAATGTTATATACATCGATAAAAGTGGATCTCAATTTACTCACAATCTGTGCAATGTAAAGGAAGTTGTTATGAATTAAAAAAAAATATATAAATGTTTGATAAAATAGAATGTACATGTATGTTTATCAGCAATATGATAAAAATGCATGTCACTACTCATATTTAGCACATACCATACATGTGTATTTTAGTAAAATTAAGCATTATGTAACATTGTAATATGTTAATAGATTGACTAGAGAAGAATTTAAATCTGTTTTAAATGTAATCAAAATACGATAGCTAAATTATTGAAGGGAAGAGTGAAAGGATGATAGGTAGACTTATTTAAATTATATTTCTTTAGCTATTTTGTATATAGTAAATAAGAGTTATCATCATCATCATTCCCTGTATCCAGCCTGTGGCCAGGTCTACTTATTAAAATGCCTCCATCTCCCTTTGTCCTTCCACCATTCTTCCTCTTCCACTCTCCTCCTCTCACTTGCACACTTGCTGCTATCTGTTCCTCCTATCTCTTCCTTGCGGTCTCTTCCCTACATACTTGATATCCATTAATCTTCTTGGAATCCTTCCCCCTTCCATCCTCATTACGTGCCCATATCATATCAGCCTAGGTTCCTCTACTATCTCATGTACCCCAACTCCAGACCTTACATCTTCATTCCTAATCCTATCTCTTCTGGTGACAGCTAACATGCTCTTCAAAAACTTCATTCCCATGGCCTCCACTTTCCCTGTTTCTATTTTATACAAAGTTCAAGTTAACAACATAAGTTACTTAACATTTTCTCAAATAGTTATGTGTAAACCAACAATAAATTTCTTCATCTAACATCTTCATAGCTGTTCACATTCATAATTATGATAGAAGGATTGTATGTTCCGTTTTTATTTGTATATACATAAGTTGCATATGCTCAAGAAAATAATTAATTTTAATCTTATCCCATGTGTATTTATTCTGACTCAATAATAATAGTCTCATTGGTCGAAAACACAGATGCAAAGAGCTTTAGATGTTCACTAACAACATATGAGAAAACTTTGGTTCAAATCCCTTGTGGGTCCAATTTAATCTTAACGAGTTGTGATTGCAGACAAGGTATTATTTAGAGCTCATGACGTATTTGGGCTTCATAGATGCTAGTAACCCATCTTGCATTAAAATACTAGTTGAGCAATTGTAACAACCGTGCTCGAACTTAAAAAGTGTTTACCATACTAATATTGTATTCTCTTTATAGCTTTAGATTAGGTAAATACCATTTTGCTATTTTATTTTAAAATTATGTTAGTTATTTTATCAATCAGTTTGGCAATTAATAACTTTTTATTTAATTCGCTTTGGGAAGTAATTATAAATTGCTTCTCTCTAAATGGGTTTATCAAAGTTTAACACTTTCTCTAGTAATTTTTAAATTAACATTAACATTTTTTTTGTAATGAATGGCAAAAAAGGATACTAAAAATAGTTGTCAAAGGTGTGGTTCAGAACATTAACTTAAGGACTGAGCCGGGTCATTTTAGCTTTAGATAACTACTAATAATGATATTTGATGAATATAAACTTTTTTTTTTTCACCCTTTCTATTCGATCCTTCAAAATTAGAATAAGAAAAGTTTTTGGTTTTACCTCAAGTTTTATTTTACCCATCTTACATTTAAACTAGGATTAATTCAAGATATACATTTTACATCCTTCCTGGTCTTTAATTGATTTTTGATGACATCTTCATTCCTGCTCTATAAATAAACATCAAGTCTCCATTATGAAATTCTTTTTAAAACTAATTAAAAGTTCCAAGGAAATCCTCTTTATGAATTTTTGTCACTAGACTGCAGATATGTTAACTAAGTGAATAACACATTTTTAGAAAAAAACTTTTTCAATTGTTTTTGTAATTGAAATAACTAATAAAGCATTAAATTAAATATGTTGAAAAATACTTCAACTATACTTAATTTAATTGAAGTATGTACCCCAGTGCACGGTTATATCTGTACCAAAGATAATTTCCACCTTTTATAATTAAACAATGTTTTTAAAAACTGATGATGAGGAAGATTACTTTGTATTTCCTACTAGCATAGGAAATGTAATATAAATTCTGAAAAACTTTGCAAAAATTTGAAGAATTTTCAAAATTACATCGGGTAAACATTGTTGAAATAGAAAAACCTGGGGAAGTTGTGGCTATTAAAAGTGAGTTGTCCGTGGGGTTTTTTAGTAATTGCATTTTTTAAGCTTTTAAAACTGACGTTGTGTCATGTTACAATTTAAAATAGGATTTTATTATTTCTTTATTTTATTTATAAAATGAGTTTCTAAGAGGATGACCAGCCACATGTTTACTAAAAGCATTTCTTGAAGAATTTATGTTTTGAAACACTATTTCTTTTGTGTATATGTATGTTTGATATGTTTTTTATTGTACCTAAAAAGTTAGCATATACTGTTATCTTATACAAGAAAAAAAATTGTAAAATTCCTTTACATTGTGTTGGGATTAAGCGAAAACTTAATGGGCCAATCAGGTGCATTTTTATACTTAATATTTATAAAGTTAATTATATTGTGATATTTTATTAATATTGGTAAATTAAATAAATTAACAACAAACACTTATTACTACTTTAGGATTTAAAATATTTAAATTTAGGAATCAATTGTTTGTTTATACTGTTAAAAACTTTTTGTATTAATGAATTTTTCACAGTATTTTGTGAATACATTTTGCCACAACTACTAAATTATTTAAATTTTTATTTAATTTATTAATGAGTGTAACTATAATATATGTATTATATGTGTTTTTTACCTATTTTTTTTGTTGGTAAAGAAATCCCTAAGTAAGATTTACTACTGCTACTACTACTATAAATACTATTACTAAAAAATTAGTACAAATATTAGCAGTATGTAAAGGGTTCCAACATAAAGTCAGGGAGATTCCCTAAATTGGCATAATGGATTTTTAAATGGGTATTTTCATGTTTTTTTTCTTTCTTTAATTCACAAGCTTGTAATCACAATAATAAGGAAAAAACACATGAAGCTTATGTTCTGTAAAGTATTTTCCTTTAAATTTTGTTGTCCAGGAACATTTATGTAGAAGGTAGGGTCTATTCATTAATTTAAGTCTTAAGATAATTCGTAAGACTCTTTTCAGTTGAAATGTGTTGTAAACATAGTTTGGTGTTTTGTTGAGGGAAATACTTTGCCACAATGTTTATTTATTGTGTGTTATAATTAGCCTAGCTTGTTTGGGCAGATTCCCTTCTCAGATTTTTTTTTTCATATGAATATTTAATTATGTGTTGCGTCTTTATTATTGTTTTCATTCATTAGGGGTATTTAATGTACACTTTCTGAATCAACTGATTATATCAGCACATGACCTATAAACTAACTTAAATATAGAACAGACACAAAATCCAACGCCCTAAGCCATTAATCCATCACTATGAACAGGTAAACCCACATTTCACCAAGATAAATTTTTTAACCATGCCAGGAATCGAATCCGGGACCCTTAGCTCAGTAAACAGACACACTACCGACTGAGCTAAGGCGTCGGACTTGCGTCTTTATTATTTTTAAAGGCACCACTTTATTGAATAAACTGTTTATTGGTTTGCTAAAAGTATTTTTATTTTGTTTCCCATTTGAAATATGAACAAGAACAAAGAAGGTTGTATTTATTTATTAGTCAAACAAAATTTTGAATTGTTTTTTAAATTTTAAATTTCATTGAAGCATTCATTATACTGCATTCTGAAACATCCTCCTTTATTGATTGAAATTATTAATAAAAGTACCCAAAATATTGTTAAATGTGTTTTTATGAAAATTTCCACGGGCCTTGTAGCTTTTAGGAGTTATGTAGGTATGCTGCCTGTTAAGTTTGATGTCAGAGAGAGTTTTACTAAGTCATTGAAAGTGGGTTTGTTTATATAATGTCAGTATTTATTAAACTTTCATTTTGGATATGGCTCATATTGGGTCAATTTATAACAGAATGATTGCTGAAACATGTTTTGAAACTCAGTGCGGTGTAGTTTTCATTATGCTTGTATGTTTCATGGAGCAAGATAGCTAGACTTTTCCTTTGCAAAACTATAAATCACTATTATCTGAACAAAAATAATTAATTTTTATTTGGGTGGACCGCCAAACAATTAAATACTAGAAGTTTGGTATATTTGTTACACCTCCATATTTGTTGGATTTATAATTATCTGTGGGAACCCTGTAAAGTTATGTTTTGAAAATCACACCACAATTTTTCAGGATAACATTTTTGTAGAGAATATGATTTTTGGAATTCTTCAAACATCTTACTGCCCGTTCCGGTAATACGCCTTTATACTAATTACACTAATGTGTTGGGTATTAAGAAGGCTTAATTTATAGAAAGTGTACCCACATTTGCGTGGGAAACTCTAGGAAAATCCCCCTTCAGTACAGCCGATTGGGATCGACCCCCAAACTCCCTGTCTTTGATAGTCTATTGCTAGAGTAACGCCTTAGACCATGTGGCTACCGAAGCGGGTGAACTTTTTTTTTTAAGTATTTCTATGTATATTATTAAAACAAAACAACAATTCATTTAAAACATGTCAAAATCTAACACCTTATATTATTTACAGCAAATTTATTAAGCTAAATAATTATAATTATAGTATTGTCTTCAGAGATGTAATTTTACATCGTGGTTGTGATAAATAAATAAATAATAAAAATGTATTGGAAACCAATAAAATAAATGAGAAATTTTGCATGAATATTTATTTGTGCTATTATTAAATATAACGTGTACAAACATATTCAGAACTAATTGTAGTTGTGTGATATAATACAAAATGCAATATAAACAAGTAAATCTTTTCAAACGACTGACTTACAGATACCTGCTTTAAAATAGATTCTAGTAATACTATTGGTTTTACAAAAGTATCTCTCATAGTTGTTCACTGTTTAGTGAGGATTTTTATATTAAAATTGAAAAACTCCTTGTACTTATTATAAATTGACTTTGTGGAAGTTTAAAAGTTTTTTATGTTTTGTTTTTTTTGTGGTGTTTTTCTTATAGCCAAGTACAAATTTTTCTAGTCTGTTAGAAAAAAAATGTATACTGGTGTATAATGTGTGTTTTTTTCTACAAAATACAATTTTTTTGTTTTGTTTTTGTGTGTACCACAATTTGTATTAAATATGTGCTTACATTTATACAATAAATTTACTCTTCATACCTGTAAATTATGGTTTAATTATACATACCATTTATTCTAATCTAAAAAAAATGCACTAGTTTCCAAATGACTGGGTTCACTTAAAAGAGTCTTAAGCTGCTGGGAGGGCAATGTCCGCGCATTTACCAATAAAACAGGCCCACCAAATAACACGAACTATATACAACAATATAATCAATTTTGAAGGTAAATGCCATAGAAAATGAGTGGCTCAGCAATGTGATTAAGTCAAATTCATCTGTGGCGAAAAAATGATTGTCCTTGTTCAAGTGAGTCAACCCCACCCATTTTGAAATGAGTCCCGTTAGGGCGCCGTATAAATTGGCTACACAAGATCTTTAAAATTACAATTTAAAAAATTATATAAATATAATGAGTTTTTAATCTCGATAATTTTGTTTTTGCACCACTTCTTACTACCCATTCGGGTTATAAACTCGTGTACTAATTATGCTAATAGTTTTCGAAATGAGGAAGTTATACTTAAAGGAAGTGTACTCGCACTTGTGTGCAGGGAGAGTGGAAAACCCTTTTGGAAAAAACCACCCTCGTTACACCCGACCAGGATCATACCATGACCTCCTTCGTCATCGGCAGTCTAGTCTACTGTGAGAGTAGCGTGTTAGACCACGCGGCCACCAAAGCAGGTTCTGAGAAAACTATTGACTATCTAGTCTCATAGTCTCAAAGGAATATGTTCAAATACAGCCAAACCTAATTTAAATTAAATGCACATGTCCTTTTAATTTTGCTTGTTAAAAAACACTACACAACCCTTTTACTTTCCTTAACCTTTGTTGTAGACCAGTTATTTTCAAAATGTTTCTTAGTAATCAGAACTCGAGAATGTCAACCTTCCACCTAATCACAGTCTTCCATTTATCTCACGCCAGTATCTTACATATGAGGAAAAATCATACCGAGTAACCAAGGGGGTTGAATCGAAATCAACCAATGACAGTGGCGCATTTAACCTTGAGTACACCACCTCATCAAAAAGAGCCCGCCAATCAAAACTGTCGTGCCCTCACGATGGCTCACCCCTTCTAAATCTATGTCGTTACCCTTTTTGACACTACTCACAAAGCGATAGGGGTGATTGGTTCTTGGCCATTAGTCACCTCTCTCCGCCCTACTGTGCACGGTGCTGGCACTTAATGGAGTGCTCGCCCTGAGAAGACCGTCTCCCCTCCAACCCTGTCATACCTCCTCCTACTCCATCTATCTTATCTCCTGGTATTCCCTTACTCCTCTCCTTTGAAATTTAATTCTGGACACAATCCTGATTATTCACCCCTCCATCCCACCAAAGAAAATTTCTTGTGTGCACCACTGGGTCTGTCTGCCCATAATGTCTGGACAATGTGGGAATATGTTCAGAGAACGCGTGTATCTGAAGAATATGACGAGAAGAGTGTTGATAATAATGTTAAAAGTGAGGTTAGTATGAATATTAATAAGCTGCACAACATCACACCCCGAAGGACAGTAATTAGCAAATATAAATAGACAATAAATAGTCTTTAAATATTTTATTCAAAAGTATCAGTTAATTATTATTTACTAACCCTACTGATTTACACGTATAGTTTTTAATTTACCCTTGTTGAACCTAATATGTCAGCCAGATAAGGGTTCTCCAAGATTTTTACAAATATTTTAAAAAAGTTCCTTGAAAAAAAATTAATTGGGTATCCCTTATCTTGAGGTCGGAAAGGTTCACGAATTCACTAGTTTCTCTATAAGAAGGTAAAACATAAGTGTTCATCCGCCTTGCAAATGTGTTTTCTTCACTTGACAAGTCAAATCACATCACTGGTCAAAGCAACAAAACACAAATACTCCAGCGAATGAAGACAGAAGCTGTTTTTAGTAATTTATTAAATGTCAGAAAATGCCAAAATTATGTGAATGGATTATACATAGGTTGCCTTTGTATATAAGTTTAGTGGACACACAATATATTTAAATTAATAGTTGGTTTTAATTCAGTGTTGTTTTTAAATATAACTCTAATAAACCTTGAATAGTATCATATAAAACGAAAATCACACCTGGGACCTTTGTCCTAGTAAACTAGAGCTACTACTACTTCTGAAAGAAAGATTCTAAAATCGAATAAAATGTCACCTGGTTCAATAGTTTTAAATCTCTCAGGAGACAATTCCTTGACATGCAATTACTTCAACCCCTGTATAGCAGGAACGCAATCATACACACACGCATGTAACAAGTGTTGCTGATCAAATCTATCTCAAGGAGCTTCCCTTGGAAAGCATGTTTACTGTTTATGTTTAGTAAAGTTTTGTTTTTTACAAACGCTCTTCTAATGAACTCCGAATAACTCTTTAAGATATTCCTAACCCTCGCTCATGATTTATAGGCTAGATTCTGATATCATCGGGATACAAACTCGAGTTTCTAGGACGCACCATTGCGACCGAGGCTTCGAAAAGAATAAATAAATATACTGTATTTATAAAAAGTACACGAACCAAAGTTTTACGGTCTTTTCTTTGTACTTTTTTTTAGCGCCTCGTCTTACTACTCCTACGGGTTATAAACCTATGTACTAATTATGCTAAAAGGTTAAGGATGAGTAAGGTTGAATTTGAGAATAAGTGTACCCAAATTTGCGTGGAGGGATAGCGGAAAACCATTTTGGAAAAAAACACCCAACAGGGATTCAATGTCCTTATCTCCCAGTCATCGGAAGCCTAGTGCGAGTGTGACACCTTATACTATACGGCCACCAAAGTGGGTGCTTTTTACTTCACTTACTCTATGGTCACCCACACTAAAGGTCAAATAGTCTAAGGCATTAGTCTCGCATTAGACTGGATGGCCGATGGTTGAGAGGTTAAAGATCAATCGCTTACCAATGCAAGTTTCAACCTATTGAAGTTTGCAGTCGTATCTACTTACGATGAGATGCCAATCAACTCTGTGATACAGTCAGCTAGAAATAGTAAATTTACACCAACATTATTGGACGTGGATCATGTCTGATTAAACATTAATGGAAATAAAGAGTTAATAGAAGTTCCTAATACAGAATATTTTTGAAATATTAAATTATTTTTGGATAAAAACTGCATTCAAAAGGACGTTTTTGACCATTTTAGAATGACTTCACAGATAAGCACTGTCCACAAATCTTCATTCTGTCATAATAGGGACATAGTGTAGTTATTAACAAGAAACTTTGTCGCTTTGTCCCCCATCGGCACCGCGGAAAATGTCGAGTAATCATTCAAATACGAATACACTGCACACATTTCTGACATATCGTAGGCCTTTTCTTTTCCCTTTTACTCTCATACCTCGCGCGAGCCGGGAGCTGAGTTGGGCCTGGCTATGATGAACGCTCTTAATTCGCCATTGATGGTCGCCTGATCTAACGCAGGTTTACCAAACTTGCGGCCCTATTCATGATTTTATGCGGCCCACTGACTTTTTTTATTTTATGAATCATCGAACAATGAGACCCTATGCTTCTTTTATAAAGGTAAATGGTTAATTTTATAGCGTTCACTTATTTTATCTAATTAGTACAATCTACCTCGCGTTTTGTTATTTTTTTGTCTTAGGGTTGCTGATTGGTTTGTTTTTTTTGTAATCAGCAGACGTAGCTGGCGTTGCGCGGGGTAACCAGGCAATTAATTGCGGAAAACGCTTTCCTTTGCTTCAAATAGAAAAAAAAAAACTCTTCATTTTAGTTCTTCCGAGGCAGTTTTAATACATTTTTTTTTTTTAAACTAGTCAAAAATTTTAAATTCTAACTTTGACGTGCACATGTTAGTACACAGTGGCTACTAGTTTGAAATGTTCAGCCCTCTGCATGCGGTAGATATCACAGCCAGCACCTCTTGACAACAGTTCAGCGAGACAACGAAGGCACAGCCGATTATAACCGCGCCGCGTGGAAGACTGACTAAACTAGGGATGGGTTGTGAAATCACAACCTGCTCCTTTGTCACTGCTCCTCTGACGTCACATTCACAACCTGTTCCTGACAGACGAAAGGAGCTGTTCCTTTTTGTCACAGGTCAGTTTGAAACGTTAAACCTATTACTGTATTCCCATTTGTTTCTCCGAGCTTCTACTGTTTTCTCTCAGTCGAGACTGCGTCGTTACAATATTGTACGGTAGATGGCAGCACAAAACAGCTACGTATTAGAAGTGTTTATCAACGCTTGGCATTGCTCCTCGTCTCTCTGTCACAGGCAGCGCTGGAACAGGTCCAGAGGAACCTTGCTCCTCGTCTCTGTGACAGGCTGCACTGTAACAGGTCCGGCGTAACCTTGCTCCTCGTCTCTCTGTCACATGCAGCGCTGGAACAGGTCCAAAGTAACCTTGCTCCTCGTCTCTGTGACAGGCTGCGCTGTAACAGGTCCGGAGCAACCTTGTTCCTTTATGCTCCTGAGATATTTTGGAGCAGTCGTACAGTAGAAAGGAAGTGGATACGTTGTGTTCTTGTCATAGCGCTGAGATCAGGTCCAGTGCAACCTTACTTATCTATTATAGGCTTAGTTTAGAGATGGTTTGGGGAGTCACAAATGAGTTTTTAGGAGGAAAGCTTTTGTAGTAAAGAATAATATTTCCACAATACAAGTACAGTATGTAATGTATTCGCACAATAAATTGTTACGTTAATGTTGAACATTGAAAGGGCCCACTTGGTGATCAAATGATTCAAGGCAAGGTTTAGCAATCTACGGCCCACTGACTGGTTTTATTTAGCCCACAAAATATTTAGAAAACAATTGTGTTCAATAGAATTAATAACTAATTGCTACATGAAAAATGTAAAGTTGAACTTTTTTTTTCGAATAGGCCCAACAATTATTATTTTTTAAACACATATGGCCCACGATATCAAAAAGGTTGCAGACCCCTAGTCTCTGGCGTTACTCTTGCGATAGACTGAACTGCCGATATAGGGAGATTGGGGTTCGATCCCGGTTGGTTGCAATGAGGGTGGTTTTACGTAAATTACGTATATTCCACTCTCATTTCACACAAATGCGGGTGCACTTCCTCTAAAATCAGCCATCTCCGTCCCTAACAAATTAGTGCATATGGCTATAAACCGAACGGGCAGTAGACACGATGCTTAAAAAAAATAGTCTGGGAGTAGTTTTGTATATAGGAGCTGTGACAAAAAGGAGCAGGTAAAAGGAACAGGTCCAGTGGTGGAGCAGTAGCAGATTGCTCCTGCTCCACTAAAGGAGCAGTTTTTCCCATCCCTAGACTAAACTAACCGAGCCCACCTAGGTTCGAACGGCGGCCGCTAGAGGTTACGTGGTATCGAATCTTTCCTAAGAACTTAAAAAAGGAAGTGATGCATAGTCTACTCCATAGGAGAACATTGAAATACCTTGGAGTGTATTATCGAAGGTATGTTTGCATATATAGTGCCGGTATGGCGACATGTCCGGCACTCTTAGATTGAACTCTAGATTGGGAAGTACGTAGCCGTGGCTACAAATATTAAAAATGTAAGAACAAATTAACTTTCGGCTTGAATTATATTTTTTTTGTTACTTTTCTAAATTAACTTTTCGGCTTTTTTACAGTTAATTTTTTTTGGTATATCTATAATTATTGAAATCATAGACCAGTATTAAATATAAGGATATCAAGAAATTATTTAAAGAATATGGCATTGAGCCTTATGTTTATTTTGTTGAGATTGATATATATCTAATTTTGAATATCAGTGTTCGACTTGATAAATAAACAATAGAAATATTGGTAATAAGGTATAATTTTGTGGTTTGTTAATGAACATTGCCTTAATGAATTTTCGTTCTTACTTATGTAATAATGGGAAAAGTTATCTTGTTGTTTGGAATTATTCTCGCGAGTTATCTTGTCTTTTACATTATATGACGTATTCTTATAGAAGATGACTGATGATAGAAGTCTTGATGACTTATTTTTGAATCCTGTCTGGATTAAATTATTGTTTATTTACATATATGCGTATTGTGGAGATAATTATAAATTAATAAATAGTTGTTTTTTTACAAGGGGCTATTTAACGTAACTTAATGAACCAGTTATTTGCGGAAAGAGATGGTTTAAGTAAATAATGTTATTTGTTTTCTCTTGCAAATTTTCTAATGTAATTCTAGATTTAAACGTTGATATTGTCTTGATATTAACCTTTCATATACATAATAAATATTATGTATTTACAAATTCTACGACTGTCGTAATAATTATTTTGCTATACCATCATATGGTTCTATCTGTTAAAATTCATATACACATATCCTTAATTATATTTTCAATGAATAAATATCAAAAAAGGCATTTATTGGTTTTTTTCCTTAACGTTATGTATAGTGAGCATACCCTTAGGATATTTGTTTGTTTTATGTGTTTATTCATCCTTTTTTTTGTTGAACTTATATACTTTTGAGGACGGCCGTCTAGCAATCATTCCCGCAACCAGTTGGGTTGCATGCTCTGAGTTTCAGGTGACTGTACTCAGACATTCGAAACAATTACTCAAGCTACTCACTCTGATTGTGTTGATGATTTTTTTTTGTAACTATGTGAACCTTCTATTTCAATTAGTTAGGTAAAGGAGGTCTCACAAACTCTTCAGGTTATTAATATAGACAACAACAAAATAAACTCATATGTAATCCCTTCCTGGATTACAGGGATTCAAAAAATAAAAAAAGAATCTTGAATGAGTAGGTGAGATAGAAGTGAATACAAAAGAAGGCTATGCCACCAAAACATAGCACGCGCAATAAGAACATTTCAGACAAGCCCTCATAGTCCTTCTTAAAATGGTTACTTTGTTCCCCAGAACGTTGCGCATCACCAAACATATCATTTGCCTCAAGTAAATTAAAGTAACAATTAAATCATGATCGAAGGAAGAGGACACTAACACCATTAGTTAACAGTAGATTATTTATTTATTCTTATTATCCTTTTTATTTTGTTTAAGAAAGGAACAAACAATATAAATATATATTTGTAAACAACAAATAAAGTATTCTTTTGATATCATAATTTTATTTCTCAAGAAACGAGAATAACAATAAATATATATATATGTAAAGAACAACAAAAGTATTCCTTTTATATTTTTATATTCTCAAAAAAACTAACAACAAAGACTTTACTATCTTACTCCTTGGCCTCATATTAAGAGCGCCATCTTTAAAAAATATAAAGTATCTCATTCGCTAGCTAAGTAGAAAACTAGCTGGGCGCTACAACTGAACCCTTAAACTGCATTCTAACTTTCATAGTTAGTCTCAACACATCTCCTAATACCAGTCAAAAAGAAATATATCAATTATATAATCTAAAGATCAATTCTACTGCTTATAAATTTTAAGTATTAACCTCGCAAAAAAACATATTATCAATTTGTTTAAATTATCAAAGTTAAAGTTCTTAAATAGGTCAAAATATTAACCTACACAACTCTTACTAATAATTGTTCATATTATTTATGATAAACAAAGTCAAAATATTAACCTCACAAATTTCTTATTAATAATTTGTCCATTTTATTTGTGTTAAAGTTCTTAACCAAGTTCAGATCGTTTGTTCGCCAAGCGAACATGACGCCAAAGTTATTATAAAAAGTCTCCTTAATGGTAAAAAATTAAGTCCCATTACATAGGAAAATTGCACCAGGAGTTTAGACGATTACGCATACCCCTAATAAAAATAAATCCCAAAAAAGAGCCAAAAATGAATTTAGAAAAAAGCAAAGATTATGACCGAAAATGAATTTAGCTTACATCGTTGAAATTTGTAGAGATCGCTTGGTCAAGCGACCTTCTCTGCCAACCCAAGAGTGGCATATAAGTCACACGGTGCTTCTTATATACAGAACACAGCTTACAGAACACAGGGCACAAGGACGTCACAAGGGGGAAAAACCAAAGATAATAGATAGGGAGTAGAATGTTCGCCGACCATCTCGAATGATGTAGAACATGATCGTGGGACTGGCGGAGTTGTACTTCTTTTCTTCTTAAGTTCTTTGATTCTGGAGGGCGGTGGCGATGGATACAGGTGAGCTCGTTTCAGTATGTTGAAGGCTGTTGGGCCGATTAGATGTGCGCGTACAAGTGGGCCGGGCGTGTTTACCTTCGAGCTGGCAGGAGAAGTCCTCAATCGAATAGGGTAAGTCTTCATTTTTGTAGTTAGCCCGCGGCTAATGCTACACATATACTTTTGTATTATGTATTTATGTAAATTAAACCAATCGATTCTTGGAACAGCTAAATGGAAAGGCCCCGATCGTCTTCTTTTTCCGTTAACTCGAGTGACAAGCATGCTCTCCAAATTTTTTTTTTTTTTAAGAAACAAACCACGGCCCTCCCCCACCCCCACCCCCTTTCCTGTCCTTACAAAGCAGAGGTTCGTGGACATACAGTTTCCACAAAACACGGCGATAGTAAAATGGTCACGCTAATAACGAATTTTGTTTTTTTTACCCCCTCTCCCCTTCCTTATCACAATTTTGTGAACCCCCTTCTAATAAATATTACTTCATAATAAAACACACCCGGCCCCCCTCCCCCATTTAAATAATATACCTATATCGTTAAGTCTATAATTGTTTGTTTAAACATGCGGGCAGTCGGGTTGATTTCAAAATAAATACTCTTGATTGTAATGTGACGTCACGCATCATCTGACTCCCCTCGCCAATCTTGATCACGTGATTCAAACCGGCGAGCACGCGCATGATTCGGATCTACCGTAACATAGCAACCATGGTAACAACCCACCTTTTAGCAGAGACCCCGCGCAACCATGGTTACCACGTTGACAAGATTGTGCCCTGGTACTGGTTTGAACGTCTCGGTAGATTCAACTGTTGAACTTGACAACTTGATGGAAGGAACTCGCGATATGAGTGGACTGAGCTCCTTGGCGGGCTTAGAAGACTGCATTCCTTCTTCTCGAAACCTCTATGCCAAGAAAAGATACAGCAGCGTGGTGAAGATACAAGACTGGTGAGAAGGGCTTTGAAGATTCACACACGCACGCGCGCGCACACACACACACACACACACACACACACACACACACACACGGGTTTCCCTTTTTACAGTGATGAATTAAGGGTCGGGTGCTGGATGTTGTGTCTATTCTACATATAAGTTAATTTAAAAGTCATGTGCAGAAAGTGCATGTAAAATACCTCATTTAAAGGGGGAAAGAAGAAAAAATAATACTAGGTTTATTGAAAAGTAGCCTGATATTTAAATGGAGGATTATTTTATTTTAAGTGGTGTGTATGAACAAATAATAAATTTCTGCTGCTATATTTGGACATTAAATATCCAACTTTTGTTTGGGTTAGTTTTGAAATCGTATGTTGAGATAATCTTGTATGGGATTCTATATTTCTTTAGAACAGGTACATTAAAGATTCACTTGTAATTTTCCAGGCACATACCGCGTCAAGCTGAACCAAAAGATAACGACCCCTACCATCCCGCAGGGGGTAACTACTTCTTGTCCACCTATCACAGACTGGGTACGTCGGCTCTACCAACCCCCAACAGCGAGACCCGCGACATGTTGGAACAGATTCTCTGCGATAAAGAGTTGTCGCACCACAGGGCACCTATGATGGACTTTCTCTCCTGCCTCACAGTTGAGTGAGTCTGCATGGGATATTAGTGGGACAGTTTGTCAAGCAGGGCCGCTTTATGTATTAGACAGGCTAGGCACAGGGCCTACAAACCTTTTAAGGCCTACAATATTTCACTTGAAAACATACAAACAAAATCCCACAATAAGAAAAAAAAAGTACATTTTAATTCAAACAATTTATTTTGATATTTGAATGACAAAAACAATGATTTAAGTTGTCACGTTTCTCAACAGCCTCACTGATGCAATCACAGACACAATATTGTAGCTCTAGTAGATGCTTCAGATTTCTTTAAATATTCACTTTATGACATTTTGTTTGTGCAAATTTAGAAATTAGTCGATTGTCAACTGTCGCATTAACATAATTTTCAATTGAAAGTAGTGAAAGTCACAACAATCGTTGCTGCTCCATTGTTGAGTAAAAATCTCAAACCCAAAGGTCTCTATAAATAAAAGTCCCTAGGGCCTACGAAAGTCTTAAAACGGCCCTGTTGTCAAGTGGTGAAGGAAATTGGTTTAAACAATGTAGAACCATTTGCTTGGATTTAGGGCCCATTTTCATGAGATATATTGACAGCGTGATTTTAAGCTGCACTGCTTGGCGATACACTTACTGTTTCAAAGGATTTGTGTTTCCACTAGAAGCGCAGAACCAAATAATTCTACAGGAATGCGAAAATACTCGAATATCGTGTTTTCTTATTTCCTTAATTCATTTTATGATTCTACTGACGTGGGAAAATACTTAAACATGTGTTTTCACCTTTAGTTTGTTAACTAATGAATATAACTGTCCTGTTTCGTTGAAAGTAGTGGGTAGACCCAAAACTGGTGACGGCATCTTTGTTTTTATAAATGCTCAGTTGCAAGAACTTCGTCCTCAAAGTCCAATTATTTACTACTGAAATCTTAGAAGAAAGTATGAGCTTTCGCACTAATACAGGCATTGGCAACGCTGTTTAAGTCACTCGTGGAAACTGGTTCTTTTAGTCTTACTCCTCGTTCGGGTTTATACTCTTATGTACTAATTATGTTAATGTGTTAGGGACTAGGAAGATTTAACTTAGAAAAAGTGCACCCCCATTTGTGTGGAGGTAGAGTGGAAAATCATTTAGGAAAAATCCCCTCAGTGCACCCAACCAGGATCAAACCCCGATCTCCTCGTCTTCAGCAGTCTAGTATAACATGAAATTAACGCATTAGACCATACTGTCACTGAAGCAGGTAAAATGGGTATTTACTCTTTTCAGAGTAAATAGATTCATTCTAACGTGTGTGCACTTGTACTTTTCTACTACAAAATCGGCCAATTAAATAAACATTAATAGGTTTGGAATATATCAGTATTTTAAAAAAATCATTGAAACATACAGGTCTAGTATTTTACTTACAATTTTACAACAAACAAAATTATGTCATATGTGATCATTATGACAATTTTTTCAAGAGCTAGCCTCTATTTAATTGTGAATACTGGTACCTAACAACACTTTTGAAAATGGGTCATAAATAGTATAAAGAGATGTTTAAATTATGTTTGTTATGTACCAGTATCTTAATTTAAATAAACTTAGCCCCTCTTGGCAGCACATACACAATCATATTTGTATAAATATATATTATTTATATTGTTACACACACATATACCAGGTTAATTATCTGTTGTACAGGATGTTTCACTCGCTCTTGGCCCCCTGAATGCTTCTCATACACCAATTATGTCAATTAGTTTGAAAGTTATAAGGGAACCTCAGGGGCCGGGAGCAAGCGAAACATCCTGTAGAAATACCCACATCTAATTTGACCATTTTTAAATTGCCCGACTAGAGGAGCTGATGACTATGACAAATTTGATGATCTGAGGAAAGGTGGTATTTACCCCCTTCCAGTTGATTATGGGAGAACAGATTATAGAACCACTATGCAATACGATTACCGCCCAATCAACCCTATACCCCTAAAACTGGTAAGTCTTAGTCTAGATAAATAATTAAATAAACTATATTAAATAATAAGATAAGATTAAAACAACTATTTGTTCAACAATATTCTAAATTCTGGACAGTGTGTTCTAGGAAAGATGTGGTAGTAATTTTATTTGTATATCTACTTAACGAACAAGCATGGCCGTAGCCAGCCAATAATTTCATGGGGGGTTTGGTGGGTACATCTCCCAATTGCCAGAGGCTAGAAAAAATTCTAACTGATAAACAGTTCTAGAAGCTCTCTGAAGTGCTTTTTATGGTAACACAGCCCCCTAATTTGTATTTGTATCTTAATTTTAATATTGTTTGAACCATAAATAAAGCCATATATATTCTGTTCATAAAATTTCGCGGGGGGTTTGAACCCCCAAAACCCCTCCCTGGCTACGGCCTTGATAAAGCCATATATATATTTTGTTAATAAAATTTCAGGTGGGGGGTTGAACCCCCAACTCCACTCAACTACGGCCTTGATTGACACTTTTGACATAAATAAGAACAAATTGATAAAATTTCACAGTTGAATTGTAAATTTAATTTGGACACAAGGCGGTTTTTCAACCACAGTTTCAAACTGTTTTATTGGAATATCTTTATGCACCCTAATAAAATCAAAAGGTTGGACATTGATTAATAAGCTTTCATGTTGTGGTTTGAAATATATAGATAGATATATTTAAACCTACGTTAAACATTCTTGTGATATTATATTTGATTATGTTGTATGCATGGTTTATAAGAAATTGAATTGTAAGAAAAAATTTAAAGGTCCATTAAGTTGCCTTTCGCAATATGAGCCTTTACAGAGTTGATACGTACACTTCGTTTATCCTGAAAGAAAAACAGACTTACCTTGTATGGTTCAACTATGACGTAGCCTATCAGATAAAAACATATCATTGGTGTAACGAGGTTAAGAGATGTTATAGAGTTCAATTCTCCCACCTCCTTCCGAAATTTTCTGAAGATTGTAATGTTTATAGCAAAAGAGTGTATGAGGAATTAAGTTTACGAAGCTATTAATTGTAATTTGTTTATGAAACCTGATCTTCAATAAGAGTAATTTATCATCTAAAGGCATCCAATTTTTAAAAATATGTCAGGGAAAGACCACTTTAAATTGGGCCTTTAACTTTTTTCAAGTCTAGTAACAGTAGCTGAGAACTTTTCATCGATTTCTTTTAAAATATTTAGTTTTTGATGAGATTTTTGCTATCTTCATATGACACATCCCACAACAGTGTATTGGCAAGAAATATGTCTATCAATTTAAGAGTTTGGTCAACTGTTTAAGACATGACAAACTAAACAAAAAAAAGGCCGGACGTATCTAGACGGTCGCCTAGGGCACATTCCAACAAAATGTAGTTTTTTTAGCGATTAAAATATAATTATTTAAATGAAATAAGATAAAAATCATTTAAAAACAAAGAAATAATATTATCTAAATATTTTAGCTAATATAAATAATATATTCGTAATGAGCGTCTACCCCGAAGCACCGGTGAAAAGTGAATTGTTGATGAAAACTTAGAACTATTAGAACTATGTGTCAAGCCCACACACTTGCTTTTTAATATTTGTTTCAACCGAGCTTACCATGGTCATGTCGGTACCATTAGGTTAAAACCATTTTAACCAGCTTAGAAAGCTAGTCCAATTATTATCCTTTCAGTATTTATTTACCACTGCATAACCAGCGCGTATCTGTTTGTTGGTTTTTTAGAATTATTTTGTTATTTTATTCTAACTATATTTAAAGCTCTAACTACATCTTATATCAGTTCTAGTAATTTCAGTGTCCATCATCTATCTGATTTGTAGGTACTATACATTTATTATTATTTTATTTTCAGTAGCGTAGCAACATCTCGGGCGCCGGTGTGCAAGTCAATCTTACTCGCCCTGGGATGGTTGCATATGAATTGCGTCCCAAAATAAAAAATTTTACACCAAGTTCGCCCCTCTTAAAAAAAAAGTGTATTATAGGAATTGCGTCCCTGTTTAAATGTAACTTGATGTTATAATTCAATAATCCAAATGCCAACCTGTTCTCAAATCCCTTTATTTTATATAAGTATTATGACAAATCAAATTAAACAACGCGATATTGTGTTTTTTAGAAGTTAATGTTAATAAAAATGTGTACANTGGCCTCCACTATTCCTAGTCTCTCTTACATTCAATGTCCATGTCATGACCTCCACTATTCCTAGTCTCTCTTACATTCATTGTCCATGTTTCTGCTGCATGTCTGACTATGGGTAGAAAATACACCCTATACAGCACTTATCTTCTCCATATCAGGTCTCTCACACACCTATAGAACAACTTCCCACGCTGCCCTCTTATTAGATCCTTTCTACTTCTCCTTAATCGTTCTTCAAACATGTTTTACATCCTGTACTTTTCTCAGCTCTACCCCATCCAACTTAATAGCTGTACTAGACCTTCTTCTTTCCTGTCATTACCATCCCTTCACACTTCGTCTTGCTAAATTTCATTCCACACTGTTTCACTTCCTCATTCCACTCTTTTAGATGACCATATACTTCCTCCCCCCAAACCATCATATCATCAACAAACATCGTGGCATTCATTCTTTCCTCCCACTTTATTAAAGACCATTTCTATTACCATTACAAATAGTAGTGGTGAGCGGGCAATCCCCTGTTTCACTTCATTTTTATTTCGAACCACTCTGTCCTCCCACTCTCCATCTTAATACAACTCATGTTATCCTCATACATACTCTTTACTTTCATTACAACTCCTCTTTCCACTTCTGCCTCCTCCATCACTTTCCAGACTTTATTTCTATCCACACAATCATTTGCCTTCTCCACATCCATAAATACTATCAAGTCTTTCCCATATTCATACCTTCTTTCCGTCAGCTGTCGTATGGCAAATATCAAGTCTATTGTAGACCTCTGTTCTTTAAATCCATGCTGCTCTTCCCTCCACCTACCTTTCGTTTTATTTTTATTCTATTTTCCGGTATCTTTTAATTTATTTTTGTACAGCATTTTCAGTGAATCATCACTATTGGCAGCCTCGCTCATGTGATCCTAATTTAAGTGGATACTTTTTAATGTTTAGCTAAGGAAACACTCGTAACTTGTTTTATTAGTATAAGTCTAAAAAAATCTTGTCAAATTTAGTTTTGTTTTAATACAGACCTATTATATCACTAGACAATGCTAAAATTATAGTTTATATTATGAATATTAATTAGTAAATTCATTTAAGTAGACATAACTTAAATCAAATACTCCTTTATGTCTAATAATTTTTAGGATTAATGAAGGATGCCATTTCTAATAAATAGGTTTTATAAAAATAAATGCGACTGTGATAGCTGAAATATTCCGCATAAATTGCCGTATTCGTGTTATTTTATTGCAGCTTACATTACCAGCAATCCCACCAATGCTCAACAGGAAATGTATATCTGAGCTTAATGATGGTCTGTCAGTAAGAAGAAAGGGTATTCACACTTTCCAGGATGATGGCCTTGAAAAGTTCAACACTAATCGTGAAATGAGAAAGGAATGGTACACTTCTTATAATCCTGCCGTTGGAAAGTACACCAATGAAAAATAAAATAAAATATACACATTGTAGGTTTAGTCACTTTGTTTACCAGGAAAGGCAACAGGATTACCTTGGCCACATACAAGGAATCCACCAGATCCTCAGTCTTAGGGAAGTTTCACTACGCTTCTTGAACCAGGTTGAGTCCATCACCACTGGGGTTTGCTAGTGTCAATGTTTAGTGATAAGAGCACTTCCAAAAGTGCAGTTTTTAAACGATTCACTTTCAACATTTTTGTCAAAATGAGATTATTGTAATCATAGTAGGTAGTCTGCATAAGCTATTTGTGAGGTAGGATTATTTGAAGAGGGAGTTGGGTCGCTACCTGAACCTAGCTTTGGGAGAAGCCGGCTGAAGGATATTTGTGTCTTCTCTCTAGTAAAATCATGTTTAAAATGAGCTTTTTATTTTAAAAACAAGGTCCCTTTATGACACATGATGATGCCCGCGTTGAAGGATTCAAGCTCTCCCACGCATCACAGCCAGTTTAAGCTGGAGGCTGAGGGTCTGGTGTATACCTTGTTTGTGACCTTGGATGATTACACTACACAACCATCTTGTAAGCGACTCCATAATGCAATTAGGAATGAGTACATTTATTGTATAAAACATCAGAATAGACATTAAAAGAGGGCTAAAAGTTAACATAGCAACAAGTGAGAGGAGAGTGGAAGAGAGTGCAGGAGGAACAATGCTAGAAGGACAGAGGGAAATGGAGGCATTTTACTAAACAGACCTGTAGGGTTATTATGACCATTTGACGCAAAGCTAGTTGCTACTGCTAGTTAGCTTCACTTTCGAGGAAAAGATAGCATTTGGGTTATTATGACCACCACACTTTCTGTTTGCTAGTTTTAGCTTCGACTTTGCTTCTAGCGTCAACTCACAGAATAAAATAAGTTTGCGTCATCAGTTGGCAACAGTTTTCCAAAGAATATTACCATTTAAGAAGGTGAGAGGTAAATTTATTTTAAGAATGCTGGTATTTGTGACTGAACATTATTCATATATTTTTATTATCCCAAACAATGGTAGATCTTCCATGTTATAGAAGTGACTCCTTGTGAGACAAAAATAAATGTATTTATTGAACATTAAAGTGTGGATGCCTTAATCTTTTTTTTTTATGTTTAATTAATACTGCTGCATGGTTCCTTTTTATTTTGCGAGATGAATTAATATTGACAATTTAAATAAGTACAACAATAAACAATATAAAATATTTTATTATATAATTCAAACATGATGTGAAACATACCAAGAACATTCGCAGCACAAAATATTAAAATATATATTACTTAATACTTAGAAAAGTGAAATATGATCTGTACAAAAGTGACAAAAATTGGTAATGGTACATGTAAGATTAATTGCATTGATAAGTTTCCTGCGCACTAATATTTGTGTATTTTGATCTAGAGTTAAAGGAATGACTTGCAATGCTTACACTTGTCTAGACTCAAAATGGAATATTTTGTTTCAACATTTAATGAGAAATGTCCATTATGTAGCAAATTTCATTCATTCATTAATACATATTAGATTGAACACAACATTTTTGAAAGTAGCAAAAATAGCCTCTTTTTTTCCCTACTCATTTGNGATATTTCAACAAACCTTTTTTTTTTAAATAATTTCAGAAATTTTATTTTTCAACAGTAGAATTTCTTGCATGATTCATTTGCATGATTCATTAGTAAATCACAAGGTTTGAAAGGTATGCCGTATGCACCGTAGTAGGACTCCATCTTGTTAACCAATCGCCGGGCGCCATAAACGTCCACCCAACGGAATGGACCACCCGTAAACGGGGGAAAACCCAAACCAAAAACTGCTCCAATATCACCTTCCAGCTGTACACAATTCAACAATTATTTAATTATTATTGTATTCATGATTTAGCTTATTCCTCTATTCCAAACAATAATTCAATGTATATAAGTAAACTTATAGCTATAACTAATAAAGCTACAAGGTCGGATGGAGTAGAGCTGAAAAAAGTACAGAACATAAAATATCTTGGAATTGTGATTAAGGAGAAAGGTGGAAGTAGAGTTGATTTAATGAGAAGAGGACAAAAGGTAGAGTTGATTTAATGAGAAGAGGACAAAAGGTAGAGTTGTGTGTAAGAGACCTGCTATGAAGAAGAGAAGGGCTCTTGAAGTGTAAGGAAGTGTTGTACAGGACGTACTTTGTACCTATTGTCACACATGCAGCAGAAACATGGGACAGTGAATGTAAGAAAGACTAGGAAAGTGAAGGCCATGAGAATGAAGTTTGTGAGAACCATGTTAGCTGTCAGGAGGAGAAACAAGATTAGGAATGAAGTTATCTGAGAGAAAGTGAGGGTACAGGGAGTACATGAGATAGTAGAGGAAGCAAGACTGAGATGATATGGGCATGTAATGAGGATGTTGGAGTACATGAGATAGTAGAGGAAGCAAGACTGAGATGGTATGGACATGTAATGAGGATGTTGGAGTACATGAGATAGTAGAGGAAGCAAGACTGAGATGATATGGGCATGTAATGAGGATGTAAAAAGAGAGGATGCCGATGAAAATGTTGGACATGAAGTATGTGGGAAAAAGACCACAAGGGAGGCCAAGAAAGAGATGGGAGGAGCAGATAACAGAAAGTGTTCAAGTGTGAGGAGAAGAATGGAAGAAATTAAAGGAGGAAGAGTGGTGGAAGGATAGAGGAAGATGTAGGTATTTTACTAAACTGACCCGGCCACAGGCTGGAAACAGTTGATTATGATGATAATAAAGTAAACAATAAACTTACAGGGTTGGCCAATATTCCTTCTTGTAAACACAATATAGCTTCATTAACAAAGCGGGAGACAAGGCGCAGTTGCAAGTCTTCAGGTTCCTGAAAACCTTTGGGTTCAGTCTTATGTTTGTTCAGTATTTCGGAGACTTCATCATTGACATCCCGATGTTTGCTACCCTTATGATACACGTAATAACCTTTGCCAGATTTACGACCTGAAATAAAATTAATTAGGTTTTTTTTATTTATTTACTTTAATGGCAATAAAAGCAAAGCGCAAAATGTAACACTTGCCATGGAAAAATGAATTGAGAGTACGTATTTTCAACTTCTATGGTAATTGCGGTTGAGATTAATTTATGTTGATTATTTTGTATAAAAGAGAAACCTGCTAACAAATGGCTGGATATGTTGAAAGGTGGATTTCAGTTTAAATTGCAAGAAAATAGTTCCAGCTGGTGACAACCTTAGAACATGCCAATATACATCTGTCAAGGGTGTTCTGGAATTTCGTTAAAACTTTTTCTCTTTATTTAAAGAGGATTTTAGATAATGCCACTGTTCTCATGATAGATATTCAACAACTGTTGATATCACCATGTGAAGAAAATTAAACTCTACATTTGTATGGAAACATTATTTATTTTGACAAAAAAAAACCTCCCGCAAAAACACTTGACATTTTCATGTTCTCTGTATCCCTACCTTAAGAGGAAAGCTATCAAATCTTTTGTAGTATAATAGTTTTATCAATATTAAAAATAACAAAAAAAAAAGGTCACACTTGTATCCAGGCTTGAGAATATTTTATATAAACAATTCAACTTCACATGTCATCAGTTAAATCAGGACTGTGCAAACCCTTAAAACTATAAATAATAATTAGAATTAATTACAAACCTAAGAATCCCTTCTGTACCATGTCCTTCAAAATCTGTGGATTCCCACCGCTGAATCGCTCTCCGAACGCCACGGCTAAATCGTCCGCTATGTGAGCTGCTACATCAATACCAACTTCGTCAGCCAAAGTGGCTGCACCCACTGGAAATCCAAATGATTTGGTCAACTTGTCCAACTCCTTAGGGTTGACTCCTTCCTATATATAGAGAAAAAAACATGTTTTATTGAATATTGTTCAGGCTATAATAACCGCCTGTGTGGTTTAGTGATCAGAGTTCCTGGCTACAGATCCGAAGATCTCGGGTTCGATCCCCGGTGCTTTCAAAATGTATCTGTGAAGTAATGGGTCTGGAACGATGTCTAACTCAGCCTTGTAAGGACAAATGAAGAGCTACTTTGAATAAATAAGTAGCAGCTCCGGTTTAGAAAACTGAGATTAACGGCTGGATGGCTTGTTGTGTTGGTCACATGACACCCTCTATCCATAGATGTTGTGTTGGTCACATGACACCCTCTATCCATAGATGTTGACACTCTCATAACTAACAGTGGTGGCCGCTCGGTCGGTCTAGTTCGCTTGTGGGCTCATATCATGGAGTAGGATATAATATAATATGTAACTTCAAAGGTAAATAATTTAAATAACTAAATAAATGATAAAGAATGTTGCAGTAATTATCATTCTAAACATTAAAATATTTAATTTAATAAAACCGTTCGCACCGTATTTCCTTTGTTTAGATACCAACAACGTTTTTCCTTTAAGGCCACCATTTTGTTTCCATTCTCCTTTTCTGTAAATTTTTCTTAATATGTCTTGTTTTACATCCATTTTTCTCTTATTTTAATCTATGCTTATCAAATAAACCTATTTCAATGTTTTATTTAATACAGCGATTTTTCCTTTGTTTACATAGTAATTATCACATGTGAAAGCTTAATTAGTTGAACACTAAAACTGTTGATTTTATCCTAAAACCAAGATTATTTCACTTGAGATATTGGACAAACCATCAAGATTGAGTAAATAACGAGCTATAGCGACACAGGTTCATTATCCTTGTTAAAAATGAGGTTGATTGTACCTGCAACATTCGGATGACCTCTGACATCATCGAGGACAGGATTCGTGTTGTGTAGAATCCTGGGCCATCCTTCACAGTGATCACTATCTTTCCTTGCTTGAGACCCACAGCCACGGCAGTGGCAGCCGTGTCCTGCGATGTTTTGTCTGTTGTAATTATCTCTAGCAGTTGCATTTTGTCCACTGGCGAGAAGTAATGCATGCCAATTATCTGCAGACAGGTCAACATATTTTCATGAATATATAATAATAAACAAAGAGTAATCAGTGTTTTTTAATGAATATATAATAACAAATAAAGAGTAATCAGTGTTTTTTCATGAATATATAATAACAAATAAAGAGTAATCAGTGTTTTTTCATGAATATATAATAACAAAGAGTAATCAGTGTTTTTTTCATGAATATATAATAACAAATAACGTGTAATCAATGTTTTGTATAGTGATTAAATCCAGTGGCTGAAATGGTGCTTTAAAATAAGTAAAATGAAACATTTATTATTTTATTTATTCGAGGTGTATTACATGCACTTTCTGAACCAACTGATTATATCAGCACACAAGAATTTCTATGAGCAGGGGCGAAAGGGCCTACCAACTTTGCCGGGAAAAGTATTTTCCTGTACCTTCCATGGCTCTTTTACATGCCACAATCGACATGGGACCGACGGCTTTAATTCCTCTCCGAAGAAGGCTGTGCTATAAATTGTTATCACTCAAGAAAAATCCTTCGACCCAGGCTAGGTTTAAACCCACGATTATCGAATCCTGAGGCGAGTACTCTACCTCTATATCACCAAGGACGATGAAAATGAAAAAAATTAGGATGTAAAGATAAACCAACGAGTATTGAGAAAGAGAGTAATGAAAGTTTTTATTTATTAGGTTACTTGATTTTTTATATATTTTTTATTTTGATAACTAGTATAAAGAATCAGTACAATATGGTGAAAAAAATAATTATAAAGTCGTAGATAAAAAGTTTTAATTTTTTCTCCATGTGGCCTTAATATTTGTTGATGTGTAGCGTTTTAATTTTCTTTTGTTAATTCTGAAATATTTTAACACACATTTGCAGTGATTCACTTTATTAGTTTACAAATATGTCTGACATACCTGATAAAGACACTAAAATATCGCAAAATGTGTTTTACAAACTTTTACTAGCATATTAAATTGCATATCAAAATATTTTTAAGTTCATTATAGTATTTTTAAATGTATTTTCTACTAATGAAATTAAACAAAACTAGACCTTTTCGCGAAATTGACTATTTGGCCTTTTATATGTGAATAATGGTAAATTATGTACATTTTTATGAGAATTAACAACATAAAATATTTATATATAAAAACTATACATATTTTTACAAAACAGCAGAGAGCATTGTTCTTTGCCTTAGGTTGCCATAAAAAAAAGAATAACAGCTGCTCTATTACAAAGTTTTTTCCTTAATTTTCCTATAGCCAATTAAAGTTCCCATTCTAGAAAGTTAATCTCCCTCAACCAAAGACGATTAAGAAGTAGAATATAGTATTTTAAATCTAAGAATGTAATTAATCCCTAATTTTAATATATATTTAAGTTTGAGCTGATTATTTCTTAGCATTTTTAATCGAAAAACACATTTTACTAAAAGAGTTTTAAAATTGAAATACAGATTTTTACTTAAGAGAAATCCAATAATTTTATTTACCATAAATCCCACTGTGTCTCTCTTAATAATGGTTTTAAAATTTTCAAAGAGGTTATATTTTTAATTAAATAAAATAGGAAGTCTATCCATCCTTAAAAGAAACTATTTCTTACAGCCCCCATTTTGTGACCTAGGACTTCTTTCCTTTATTTTGAAAGTCACAAACTATTGACAACCACAGTTAGCTCAAAAGATTGAGCCAAACCCACCTTTTCGGGCCGTTTGCTGACTGAAGCAATCTTGGTTATGGGCAAAGCGCTGGTGTTGGTAGCAATGATACAATGTTCAGGTACCACCTTCTCGAGCTCCTGGATGACTTTGTGTTTGATGTTGATGTCCTCAAACACAGCCTCGATAACTAGGTCCACAGTTTTGAAATCCTCATACTGTGTGGTGGTGTTGAGGTAAGATAAAAGCCGATCCTTCTCTAAGCTGCATCCAAAACCAAAGAACAGTGAAACAACAAAATAAGAGACCGGCATTCATTTTACTCTTTACCCTGGCTTTTGAATTAAAAGTACATAGCCAGAGCTATATTAATGGTAATTACTTCAGTTAGATATATTCTGAAAATTGAACGCCAATGCTCTAACCACTGAGCTATCCAGGATTCGTCCCATGCCCAGGGTCATTCTTCACTCATATTTTAAGGCAGAGTCTATGATGGACTTAGCGGAAATCGTCAGCTACAATTATGTGATTTTTTTTACTATCACAAGCGTACTAAGCCAAAGGACCCGGGTTCGATTCCCGTGTCCAGGTGTCATTTTTCAATTTTCAGAATTTTGAATTAAAGCTTACTTGATACTCTCTTGCGCTAAGTTTATGTGTGTTCTAACAGCTGTAAAGAGAGATGGTCCCTATTCTTTATCTACTCTTCATTCTCTCCTCAATTCAACAACCAGTTTACTCAGTCGCTGACTCCCGCTTACCCCTTTCCCCTCTAACTGCGCATTATTTCACAAACCACCTCCCCTCCAAGAGTAAATAAGATTAAATAATGAGTCAATCGGCATCAGACAAACAATGCAAGGCAAAGAAATTTATAAAAAATCTCTAAATATGAGCCCATAAATTTGTCAATCTCAACAAGAGCTTGAGTAAATAAAGCCCCCCCCCCCCCAAACTTTCCTGTACCTTCTTCCAAATATAATACCACAATACTGTTTTTGACATATTTATCAAATCCTGACATTTCTGTTCCTGTCAGAGAGAAACTAGGTCTGGAGAAATCTTGTTTGCCTCTGCTCCGACGGTGGTTTGGATTAGCAGTCGCAGTCACAGTCATGTAGTATAGTAGCCACCGTACACAGTAGTCAAGAATAGACACATGCGAAGCTGGTTTTTTTATATCAAATATCGAAACAAATCAAAATATTATTCGCGAATTTCGAATAATTATTGAATCAATCATGCTGAAATTATCTGAAATTATGATGTAAAATAAAAAAAGTTACACATTATAAAAATCCATGCGATTAGTTGTGGACCCTCGTCCTATGAATTATCATGATTTGATGTAAGTTTAACACATTTACGCAACAATAGTTCACCTTGTCAAATTTAAGTGGCAAAGACCACCATCTGTTGTGATTATAAACTATTTCAATATCTTCAGTCCTCAAAGTTAACATATTTGTTACATATTATCCAAGTGTATGATTATGGGTAGTGCAAAGATTTTTATAAAAACTGTTTCGGTAAAGAAAGTGTGACTTATTCTTTGGTGAATATGGTAGTATTTAATACGCGTTTATGTTACTTCACAAGAAATGTTATTAAAATATTTTAGGAAAAATGTTGTATTTGCAACAGTGTAAAACTTTATTGATAGTTTCTATAGTTTTGTTTAGTTAGAATTATCAAATTGAATAATATTATAATCAAATTAATATTGATATTATCGAAGCGTCACAGACCTCTAGTCAAGAGTAGTTTTATTATCACAGCACCAGAAAGTGAACATAGAGAATGACAAAAAATAACAGGATCACTGATATTAAGTTTTGGCCATCCCTAGGGCCTAGCTAGTGCTTATTTGTATCTAGAAAAGTTGATTGCACTAAGCAATACCCACCCAGAGAGCTTCTTTCTCTTGACTGCGTTGTCGAGTCCAGTTTGAATCTGTGCCAAGCCTCTAGCTATACCTTCGTCTGTAGTGTCCTTTAATATGACCTCGTAACCTTTGTCTATGGTCACCTGGGTAATGCCTGCACCCATCAGACCAGCCCCCAGTACAGCAACCTTCCTACGACACACAATTACTAACTTCAAACGGGAAGAACACAAAATGGAGAAATACTCATACCAATACCAGGTTAGTGTTTCAAAATACACTAAAATCTCGACTATCCGGCCCAGTTCTCGGTGTTAACAAGTATGTTTTAAAATAAACTAACCGGTAAATATCCAATAGTAATTAATAATAAAAATCGATCGCAAACGCCTTAGAAGTGTTACATTGGATACAACAAAGCATAACTGCTATGCATGCGATTGGTGTATAATACAGTACTATTATTCTGTGTGGATAGCAGCACTGTTTTGATTTGGCTGGAAACAGAAGCTGTGTCAAGGGAGGTGTGCGCAAGGCGTAGCTACATGAGGTAGACCCCATACTGTAGATTATTCCCCCTCAAATTCCTAACTATCCGGCCCAGAATGCCGCCACTTTAGGCCGGATAGACGTGACTTTAGTTTACATGAAAATTATAACAAAAACAAGACTCCAAAATGTTAGGGTCAATCAAAGAACCTCCTTTGTTAAGTGGGAGGTTTGATATTATTTATTGTTCACAGTTACCATTTCATTAAGTTAAGTATTAATGTTTTGTTTGTCTTTATAAAATAGGTGGTGTAATTTACCATGCTTGTGGTACAGTCTTTGTTTATAAGCAGGGTCAAACCAGTTTTCACAACTTGTGGGAGGGTGGGACAAGTCAGGTTGTAAAATCTACCTGACACAACCAACCTATCCAGCCCCCTCACTTGAATTCCTGTCAGTATGTGATGTTGGTGTGGTGGTGAATACCCTAACAATGATAAAGACATCTAGCTGTTCTTGTTTGTAAACTTCATTTACTCTACAAAGTAGGTTTACCTTGATTGATTGAATGAGTAACTGATTTAAATAATATTATTGGATTTTGTTATATAAAAAGTTGTATTTTGTTATTAAAACCCATTTAACAAAACAACTTTTTCGGAAAAAAAATTGTAAAAAGAAATTGACTCGAGCCTAAGTGGATGTATGGTTATGAAAGTTACAGTAAGATTGTAAATGTTTACCTTAGGTCAGTATAAGAATGTCCTTCCTCGTAACCATATCAAACCTATATTTTACTACTACTTTTAACAATGGTCTTTAGCTGCAGGAAATAAATTTTTCTTGGATTAAGACGTTGATTGGTTAGAATATTAAGAAGACAATTGTGAATGTAAAGTTTGCACCTTTTTTTTCTTTTCAATTTAAGGCGAAGAACAATGATATCCACAATTAAATTAAAATGTTTATAAGTTAGTTTGTATATCATTAATTCTCATCAAACGAAGCCAAATTTACCATTATTCACACATAAAAGACCAAGTATCTAGTAAATTTTGTGAAAAGATTCAATTAAGTTTTATTTCACGCTTGTAAAATAAATTCAAATTCTGCAATTAACTAAAAAAATATGTTGATATTCATTTTATGGATTTTTTTTGGCACAGCTTTTTACTACCCATTTGGGTTTAACTCTTAAGTACTAATTATGCTAATGGTTTTAGGGATTAAGAAGGTTATATTTAGAGGAAGTGTACCCACATTTGGATGGAGGTAGAGTGGAAAACAACTTTGGAAAAACTAGCCTCCGTACACCAAGCCGAGATTCGAACCTCGATCTTCTCATCATTGGCAGTCTGTTGCAAGAGTAACACCTTAGACTATGCAGGTAATGTGTTAAGTTAAAGTTCGTAAAAGCACGTCTCGTGATATTTCAGTGTCTCTATTGGTTGGACTCTAATTCTCCAGCAAGCTACATCATTGTGGAATCAGGTTAAGTAAGACCACTAACTTTAAGGACAGGTGACGCATCCTGACAAGGTTGTCCACAGCTATACCAAGATGATTCATCAAACTTAAAGTTACACAAGATGCAAACTAGAGTGGTTTAATTAAAAACATTTATTTCACTTTCAATTTTAAAGGTTAATTTTTAACCTTATTAATGTAGACAGTCCGACATCTTAGCTCAATTTGTAGCGTGTCTGCCTACTGAGCTAAAGGTCCAGAGTTCAATTCCCAGCATAGCTGAAAATTTAGTTAGATTTTAAGGCATATGAAGCTATGACAAGCCTAGCAAGCAGGTAGTGGATAATATATAGCTTGAATAAAAAATGATCCAAACCACAGACTGGAAACAGTAATAAATGTAAAGTAAATTAATGTAGACATTAAAGATTATTACTGGGTACAAATGTATAGTCATGATCTTAAAAAATATTTGTTGCAAGATGCCAATGATAATTTATTTCCTTGAAGAAGTTTCTATTTTAGCCGATTTATTAGGAAAGATGTCGGCAAAAACCTTCAAACAAATAGTCGCATGCTTTTTTTTCCATCCGTCTTTTAATAAAATCTAGTACAAGCTGTTATGCATTCTAATAATATTCAATTCAAGCATATAAAATCATTTTCATATATATTTCACAATGTTTATGGAATTAATTATAAAAAACAAGCTCTGCACTTTATTTGAATCTGTTAAATAGATAAAATAAAAGTAGCAAATGCACATCTGATAAAAAATAATGGAAAGTAATTTTGCAGTAAATTTGATATGTTCAGACTTCTCAAGAAATATAATTTTGGTCTAGCTTATTTTTAATCTAGTGTGTCTTATCATGTAACAAATAAAAGCATTTTATGCTCTTATTTGTTACATCCTAATTTTAAAATGAGTCACATAAGCTTGGTATGTTTATTTAAAATAGCTACCACCTGGTGGTAATGAGGTTATCATTGTGTTTGCATCAAGAAACATTAGTTATAAGTTTATCATTAAAAAAAACTTTTTTACATTAGTCATTTGAAATTAAAAAAAAGTTTTGGATGATTATAGTATTTTCACAGTAACTTCTGTGTTAGCATATGTTAATATTTATCACTTCAATATTAAACAGCCCAACACCTTAGTTTAGTCGGTAGTGTGTCT
Source organism: Timema bartmani (assembly GCA_902151455.1). Lineage (NCBI taxonomy): Eukaryota > Metazoa > Arthropoda > Insecta > Phasmatodea > Timematidae > Timema > Timema bartmani. Next base: position 71,789 of record CABFWB010000834.1, read on the forward strand.
GTCTACTGAGTTAAGGGTCCCGGGATCGATTCCTGGCATGACAGAAAAATTTATCATTGGTGAAATGTGGGTTTACCCTTTCAGAGTGATTAAATAACGGCCGGGGACTGGATGTTGTGCCTGTCCTAATCTTAAGTTAGATTATAAGACATATGAAGCTACAAAAGGCCTAGCAAACTTTTAGTGGATGTAAAAAAAAAAGTCGGTGTCAATTTTTAAACTTGACAACTACTAACCCATTTGAAAAAATAATATAATCCTTATTAAAACTATAAACTGGTAAGAAACTACCTACTTGACAGGATGTTTAGGGTTTCCAAAGCGGTTTTTCTTGCATTCGGTCTGTCCCTTAAAAAGACTCATAAGTCCCCTACATTCCGATGTCATGGCGAGCTCTCCGAATCCAATGCTTTCAGCTTCATAGCCAGCTTTTGGTCCTTTTTCAATACCAATTTTTATCACCTCCAGAATCTACAGGAGAATGCATCATTGTTTAGCACACATGAATAAAATTTTTCAGAAATGTCATTAATATAAAAATGTCAGGCATTTGAAACCTCTAGCTTGCAAAATGATAGGTTTGTGGTAGTTTAGGATAGAAGTCACTATTACTGGTACAGGGTTATACTTGAAATAAAAAAAACATTGAAATGTCCTATTTTAATTATTTTTTACATTAAATTTCAATTCATACCGGTTATCTTAAGAACAGTGAGTATATATATATATATATATATGTATAATTATTTTTTGTAAAACTCTTTACCTACTTTATTCACTTATATTCATAGTTTCAAACTTTTGAAAAAAAAATCAAATATATATAGGCCTATATATATAATATATCAGTTTTTTTAAGTCTTAAGGTTTTTATACACACACACACACACATATATATATATATATATAGTTTTTTTTATCAAAAGTTTGAAACTATGAATATTAGTGAATAAAATAGGCAAAGTTTTACAAAAAAAATAAAAAATAAGAGGAAATTAATTACTAGTCCATTTGTATAAGATTGCACCATAATAAAATGAAACATTACCTTTAGAGGAGCTGGGTAGAGGCCGCCTGTACTTTTTATCACCTTACTTTTAGCACGTTCAAACACTTGATTGCGCACCCAACCAATTTGTAGGATTCTCTTAGTTAATTTCTCCACCAAAGATTTGGCTTTGCGGTGAACCTTGATTTCCCCGGATATCAGTTGTTTGGCAATCAGCACTGCTACTTCCTCCAAATATTGCCGTGTTCTAAACCAGAGATGAATGTCAAACCATAGAATATACCAATTATTTCAGCTCTGCACTAGCAAATTCAAAGACAATAAGGACATTGCCTACCTGTGATGTCACGGCATGTCAAAATAGGATTTCCAGTAATAAAGAATCTATGTTTTATTCTGTGAGTTTTAAAAATATAACGTTGAAACACAAACCATAAATTCTTAAATCATTTTAAAAATAGTCGTACAGTCTAGCAAAATTAAATTTGTTAATCTTGAAGTAGTTTTTTTGTAAATGTATTTTTTTTATAAATCATCTATAACTTTTGCAATTGGCTTGGTCACGAAAATGCCTTGTATAGTCTTCCTGACATGATGTAGATTAAAAAGAGTCTGTGGTTGCATAGGTCTTTCTATAATAGAAAACAAAGAAAATAGGTAATTTTAAAAAGTAAGTCATTTTTTTCAAAGCACAAATAGTAGAGTAAGCGTGAAAACTCATCAGGAGAAGAGGGGAAGTGCTATCAGCACATTGACAAGTAGTTTCGCAGGGTGAACTGCTCATTTCCTCCCTATATTTCTATTTCATACATTGGTGTCTAAGTGTGTTGGTGCTTAGGTGCGTCAAGTTTAGATGCAACCCACTTTGTAAAATAGCTTTGAAATCTCCAAGTAGGCAACGTCGTTAAATGATTACATTACTATGTCTGGGTACGACCTAACATACCTCACCTCCATACACAGTAAAAACAATATTGACTTGTGTTAACCCTAACCATTAGACTGCTTATTCATACCTAAAAAAATTATGAAAAACTTGTTGGATAATTTTGTAGGTATAATGAGATGAATGTGAACAGAGCACTGAGCTAAATCAATAGTCAAAGGTATGAGGGATAACCACTTCAGTTAGTTAGGTAATCCCGGGGTAAGAAAGAGTAATTTTCACCGACCACGGGTGGCTTCCTCAAGAGACCAGAGCAAAGACTCCGAGGGGTTAAAGATCAACGCCCTCTAGCCTATTCTCATCTCCTGGAAGAAGCCACCTTTGTTTAGACAAAGGCAATGTTTAGGTGACCAATATAGATCTAGGAAAAATTATATTTGTAATATAGTTTGTAGTTCTATAGCCTAACTTTGTTTGTTTTCAATGTGTCTCTTCTAATGATAAAGGAACATCTCTGAAAATTCAACAATGTGCGAAGTGTAATATGGTGCAATAGTTTGAGAAGAGAAGAAATGAAGGAAGAGAGAAGTGTGTTTTTCTATCGAGTCCTAACCAAACTCTCCTTTCAGTTTGGCTTCCTTCACTATCACTTACTTTACATTATTGTACAGTGTTTCTACACTGTCTTATTATACGTTTATAAGCCATTAGACACTAATTAATTTTACTATTTGTAGTTTTTACAATATTTATATTTCTTATGTTCATAATTTTATCTCTTCTAATGATAAAGGAACATCTCTGAAAATTCAACAATGTGTGAAGTGTAATATGGTGCAATAGTTTGAGAAGAGAGAAGTGTGTTTTTCTATCGAGTCCTAACCTAACTCTCCTTTCAGTTTGGCTTCCTTCACTATCAATTACTTTACATAATTGTACAGTGTTTCTACACGGTCTTATTAAAGTGTCTAGTAGGTAACAGTCGTAAAAAGTATACCATTTCTATAGAGATAAAGTAGCCTACTAAAATGATCAAAGTTTATTAAAAAACCCCAAACATAATTTAAATTACCAATTTGCATGAAATAAACCAATCAACAAAACATATTGTAATTATTTCAGTTTTGATTCACTTCCTCACTGGTAATATGCAGGCTTCCAGTTAGATGTCCTTGGTTTATCTGATAGTATTCAGTGTTACCACCCTTCAGGAAATAAGCGGAAAAAACAGGAAATTTCACAAAAATATAGACAATATACTGTTTAAGGCATCAAACTGCAAGTTTAAAAATGTAGGCCATAATAGAAAAGATGAATTAAAGAACTAAGTATGCTATTTCATATTATTCTCACCTCTGAAACTTTGGATTTCAAAATAAACCCATTAATATACCCCCATCAAGCATAAATCGTCACACTACTCACTTTAACGAAAAATAAAATTACCCATTTAGTGTGGTCTAACTCGCTACTCTCAAAGTAGACTAGATTGTCGATGACGGGGAGATCGAGGTTTAAAACTCGGTCGGGTGTACTGAGGGTGGTTTTTCCAAAATGGTTTTCCGCTATCCCTCCACACAAATGCGAGTACACTTCCTTTTAATATAACCTCCCTAATCCTTAAAATTGTTAGCATAATTAGTACATAAGTGTACAAGCCGAACAAATAGTAAGATGCGGCGCTAAAAAAAAATCTCATCATTATAGGTAGGCTACTTCAACCTAGGATTGTCTGGGAAAATGGAAACTCTTTCTAGAAAACTTAGAGGACACGGGGAATTGTTTGGAGCTTGTAAGAAAATAGTAGCAAGCCTTGGGTTGATTGTTTATATGACTCTAGTATTCAAGTACTTTTTAATCTTATCATTCAAAATGGAACCCAGGAGGGCCACTCGGAGGATTCATGTGAACTGGTGCAGTGGGATACCCTTTTAAACAAAATAACTAGGCCCACAACAAATGCTGTACATAATTTATTTTTACTAACCTAACATTATTTTAAACTATGTAAGCTACCTGAAAAATTTATAAAAGTTTAATTCTATTACTAAGCTACAATATTCTGATATTTACAATAATAGCCAGCCTCCTTTAAGGCCGTTTTGAGACCTTTGTAGGCCCTAGGCACTTTATTTCTAGAGGCCTGTGTATTCAATATTTTTACTATTTTTTTTTGCCAATTTCATAGTTTGCACACACACAAAACAATTTAAGAATCTTTAAAATACTCACAAATTTTAATGCACCGTGAACACCTTTTAACACCTGCTGATACAAAATCCTGGGTCCGCCAACGGCTCGTGATACGTGCATTGCAACATAACCTGTGTAAATACTTTAAAATATTCTTTTCTAAAATTGTTATCCTGTGATATAAAATAGGCTGTTGAGAAATGTGAGGACTTAAATGATTGTTTTTGTCATGCAAATATAAAAATAAATATTTTTTATTAAAATTTGCCGTTTTGTTCTTCTTATTTTGGGATTTTTTTTGTCTATATTTTTTTCGAGTGAAATATTGTAGGCCTTAAAAGGTTGTAGGCCCCAGACACTGTGCCTAGTTTTGGCTTGATGGATAAAGTGGCCCTGTCTGTTATGTTTGGATGCTCAAAGACTTAGGACCAAACTGCTTCATTAGCCCTTCATTAGTCTATGTAAGCCCTGGTATCCTAAACCATTCTAATTCCTAACAGTGTATTTATTCTGTCCATGTGCAAAGAGTCGAATTGTTAGATTACAATTTTTCTTTTTAGGATGTTACTGGAACCGCGTCGCAAAAGTAAGAAGATTGCAATCCGTGGGATATTTCCTGGAGCTCGTGTTGTGCGAGGTGTTGATTGGCAGTGGGAGGATCAAGACGGGGGTAATGGTCGTCGGGGGAAAGTGAACGAAATCCAGGATTGGTCTGCTGCTAGTCCACGCTCTGCTGCCTATGTCATTTGGGACAATGGGGCGAAAAATTTGTATCGGGTGGGATTCGAAGGCATGGTTAGTTTCAAAAACTTAATTTAGGGCTATAATACATATTTAGCGTTTTACTATGTCATGTATTGTTTTTCTTCTACACGGGTTTAATTTTTTTTTTAGATTGCATTCAAATGTTCATATCAATTAAGCCTAATTCTTTTGATCAATTCTTATAATAGCTTATTATAATTTTGTGTAAAGGTTTGTAGGCCCTATATTGATGGTAGTTTCAACAAACAAGATCCCATATTGGTGGTCATGTAGATAAAGGTTTCCATTTTGTCAACTGTGACCTACTGGCTGATGATAGAAAGGTGAGGTATAAAGAAAGTAGGCATCATCTCTTTTTTTTAAGTAAGTATTTCAATAACAAGTTTCAAAAAAATAAATAACAATTCCGCCAATAAAGGGTCTTTTTTAAAAAAATTATTAAGCTGATTAATTTTTTTAGGTATATTCAATCTATCATGATATATATGCATTCATACTGCTATTATCATTGTACTAGTGGCAGCTTAAAGCCCTATCAAGTAAAATATGGCTGCGTTATCTTAATTGATCACTCATATGTAGCTGATAATTTCCGCATGTCCATCACAGACTATACCTCAAAAATGAGTGAAAAATGACCCTGGGCACTGGACGACTCCTTGATAGCTCAGTGGTTAGAGTATTGCCATATTAAGCCAAAGGTCCTGGGTTTAATGCTCGTGTCCAGGTGTTATTTTTCAATTTAAAGAATATTATATTTTATATAGCCTACATTTATTTGGTGCAAATGCCACGTTTCTACAATATAATATACTTTCCTTAAATTGAATTTAAAAAAAATTGCATTTGGCATTTATAAAAACCGAATATGCATAATTTTCCTTTTAGATGATATGCAAAGGAGGAAAGCTACTTGCCAAATTATATAATTTAAAAAAGGCTTAGAAGTACCTAATACTTTTGAAACAACAAGAGTAAGACGGGAGTGTACATTTTAATGAGGTGTAACTCAATTCCTGTGCTATGTTTTAGGCTGATCTTAAGGTGATGAACGATGCTAAAGGGCAAACAGTGTACCGAGATCACCTTCCTCTGCTGGGGGAGCAAGGTCCCGGCCGCACAGGTCCTCATGGGCTTCGTATCGGTGACCAGGTGTGTTAAATCTCTCTTATTTTTAACATCTGTCCCGATGGCCTAATAGCTAAATCTAGGGGATTTCAGTTTGATCCTCGAGGTGGGAAAAAACGGAAGGTCATAAATTGACAAGATGCATCTGAGACCGCTCGGTCGATATAGTTTGACCGCGGGCTTACGCCATGGCGGTTTCCTAAAGGATGTCTGAGATTTGAGGATTCGAGAAAATATTAGATTCGAGATTCGAGAATTAATACTATACATTTAAGTTGGGGTGGAAGATGATGTGAATTAAAGTCCATATTTTGGCAGTTTTTATAGCAAAGGTCTTTATTAGAATACTTCCTTATGAGCAAGGAAAGGAAAAGGCTGATTGTTAAGTTTAAGACGATACCAAGTGTGTTCCTAGATAGTGACTACAGGCTGCTGGTGGCAGACATAGTGGGATGTGACTTTAGGAGAGAAATATGAAAACAAGAAATAAGGATAAGGGTGTAGAGACTTAAAACTGAAGAGAAAACAGACCTGTATTTAAGAAAGTCAAGAAGCTTAACAAGGTTGAGATGCAAGGGGTAAAGATGGAGTGGAAAAGGCTCAAGACAAGTTTGGTGGGAGCTGCAGAGGAGGTATGTGAAAGGACAAGTGAAAAGAGGAAGGGGAACGATACACCATGGTGGAATGACAGTAAAGGAAGCATTGGAGGAGAAGAACAAAGCATTCAAAAGGAGTTTTAAGAATATTAATGCGGAAACAAAGGAAGAGTATATAGGGTAAATAAGAGAAAAGTAAAGTGTGTGATACAAGAAGCCATGAAAGATTAGATACATAAATGAAGAGGTGCTTGAAAGGGATGTTAATAAGGCCTAGTAAATCTATAAAGTTGGGATGGAATAGAGCTGGGAAAAATAGTAAAATACAGAACTAAAATATCTTGGAAGCATGATTGAGGTGAAAGGTGGAAGTTGTGAGGATCTAACAAGAATAAAGCAGCAGGGAGAGTTGCTCTATAGGTGTGTAAGAGACCTGCTATGAAGAAGAAAAGTGCCCTTGAAGTGTAAGGAAGTGTTGTACAGGACGTACTTTTTACCCATAGTCACTTATGCAGCAGAAACATGGACAATGAATGTAAGAGAGACTAGGAATAGTGGAGGCCATGACATGAACATTGAATGTAAGAGAGACAAGGAATAGTGGAGGCCATGACATGGACATTGAATGTAAGAGAGACAAGGAATAGTGGAGGCCATGGCATGGACATTGAATGTAAGAGAGACTAGGAATAGTGGAGGCCATGGCATGGACATTGAATGTAAGAGAGACTAGGAATAGTGGAGGCCATGGCATGAACATTGAATGTAAGAGAGACAAGGAATAGTGGAGGTCATGACATGGACATTGAATGTAAGAGAGACTAGGAAAGTGGAGGCCATGGGAATGAAGTTTGTGAGGAGCATGTTAGCTGTCACGAGGAGAAACAAGATTAGGAATGAAGTTATCTGGGAAAGAGTGGGGTACAGGGAGTACATGAGATTTTAGAGGAAGCAAGAGTTAGATGGTATAGGCATGTAATGAGGATGAAGAAGGAGTGGATGCCAGAGAAAAGATGGAAATGAAGTACATAGGAAAAAGATCACAAGAGAGGCAAAGAAAGAGATTGGAAGAACAGATAACAAGTGTGAAAATGAGAGGAGAAGAATGGAAATAAGTAAAGAAAGAAGGATGGTGGAGAGAAAGAGAAAGATGTTGGCATTTCACTAAACTGACCCGAACATGGGATGGAACCAGTTTATGATGATGATATCATGTGTAGTGTAATTTTATCCAAGACTTTTTCCTCTTCTTTTAAAAAGTTTCTGTTGGATTACTAAAGTGCTCATGATACATATTTAAGAAGTGTTGAGATGTGATGTGTTGAAAATTAAATTAAACAAAATACATTTTATATTTTGTTCAAAAGAGTTTGTCATTTTAAAAACAGTTAAAATAACTCGTGTTTTTGTCCATTCCACTTTATGAGGCCTGGGAGGATTTACTTTTTGTGTTTAATTTAATCCTCTCAACCAATCGACACTTTTCCACTATGGTTGGGTATCTTATTTTAAGTGTGCTGTCATAGCTAAAGTTGGAGTAAATTTTAATCTTTGTGCTGGTGTACAAACCGAGTTTGGTTTGTTAGACTGTCAGATCAACTTTCTCATTCTCAGGGCCGCCTTTAATAATAGAGTAATAATAATAATAATAATAATAATAATAATAATAATAATAATAATAATAATAATAATAATAATAATAATAATAAACAATAACAATAATAATAACAATGATGATGATAATAATAATAATAATAATAATAATAATAATAACAATAATAATAACAATAACAATAACATCATCATCAATCATTAATCATCATCATCATCATCAATAATCATCAATCATCATCATCATCATCAACAACAACAACAACAACAACAACAACAACAACAACTATTTCCAGCCTGTGGCCGGGTCAGTTTAGTAAAATGCCCCCATCTTCCTCTGTCCTTCCACTATTCTTCTTCTTTTAATTGCTTCAATTCTTCTCCTCTCAGATGCACACTTTTATTTTAGCTGATCCTCCCATATCTTCCTCGTCCTCCCTTGCGGTCTACTTCAGTTCCATCATTTTTTTGGCATCCTCTCTTTATCCAATCTTATTTTTTTATTTGGAACTACTCCATCCTCCCATTCTCCATCTTTACACAACTCCTGTTATCCTAATACATGTTTTTCACTCTCGTTAAAATTCCTCTTTACTCTTCGGCCTCCTCCATCCCTTTCCAAACTTTATTTCTATCCACGCTATAATAACATGTCTTCTCCACATCCATAAATACCTTTACCAAGTCTTTCCCATATTCATCCCTTCTTTCCATCAGCTGTCGTATGGCAAAGATCAAGTCTTTTGTAGACCTCTGTTCCCCAAATCTGTTTTGTTCTTTTCTCCACCTTTCATTTTATTTCTTATTCTCTTTTCCAGTATATTCTCATCTATTTTTGTACAATGGCACATCAGCGTTATCCCCCTATAATTTGTACACCTCTTCCTGTTTCCTTTCTTGAAAATAGGTATTACTACTCCCTTTTTTCCCAGTCTTCTGGTACCTTGTACTCCTTCCAAATCACTCAGCACCCTGCATATATGTATATTATATATTTTTATTCACCTTTCCTGCACCTTCCTCCAAACACAACAAAATAACTCAAAAAAGCTAAAAGAGGTTTTCCTTAAAGAGGTGTAGTATACATTATTTAAGAAAGTGTTAATGTCGTTATTTCAGGTGAATGTTGATCTTGAGTTAGAGATTGTACAATCGCTTCAGCACGGCCACGGGGGCTGGACTGATGGGATGTTTGAGTGTTTGGGCACCACTGGTACGGTCGTCGGAATCGATGAAGATCACGACATTGTCGTATCTTACCCCAGTGGAAACAGGTATGTCATTTCCCAGAAGTTGTGCTATAATGCTGTGATAATCAACAGTAAAATTATGCCTCTTTAATTGGGCTGTCTTTTTATGATCGGCAATGTTTTTTCATTGCTAGTGTGCTTGACTTTAATTAAGGAGATCTGGGTACACTGGGATTTTTTTTTTTTTTTTCTTTTTTTGGTTTTTGCAAGTATTAGGACTTTGAAATTCCCGAATGCCAGTTCCTAANATTTATTGGTTTTTGCAAGTATTAGGACTTTGAAATTCCCGAATGCCAGTTCCTAACTACAAATCCACTACTCAATCCTCATTGCTTCCAGAATTTCTCTGTGAAGCATCGGGTCTGAAACAAGGTCAAACTCAGCCTTGTGAGGACAAATGAGAAGCTAATAGAATAAAGAAGTGGCAGATACATTCTATAAAACTGAGATTAACAGCCAGAGGATTTGTTTTGCTGATCACACTACACCCTCTATCCACAAATATTGTTGTTATCATCGTCAACAATTGCGGGCGATTGGTCGGTCGGTTTACTATATTATTTGCCAGTTTATTTCTATATTGAATTTAAAAGTGATAGAAATGAGCGATGCCATGTTCTAGATGGACCTTCAACCCCGCGGTCTTGACGAAAGTGTCGGTGGCTGCCCCTAGCTCCAATGCCAACGAGAACCAGCAACAGTTTGCTGTGGGGGACTTGGTTCAGATCTGCAGTGAGCTGGAGAGGATTAAGATCCTTCAGAGGGGACATGGAGAATGGGCTGAAGCAATGGCTCCTGTAAGTGTTGTTTTGGAGGATCTCTTCTTTCTCTTGAGGTTCGGCCAATGTCGAGTAGTCTTGGGCATCAGTATTAAGAGTGTACCACTGTAAATGGAGAGCTATATTTTATAAATTTAATTTGATTTTGTTGTTGTGTATTTCTTCGTGGTTCCCAACCTTATTTAGCCTATCACCCACTTCTGACAATTGGATTCTGGTCCCACCCCCCCCCACCACCACCACCTCAAAGCTAAAGTATTTGAAATTAATGATAATAATCTTACATTCATTTTATATTGTACATTCATACTTATTTAAAACTAAATTATTATTATGAATATGTAAGTACAATTAAATTTTAATTCCATTTCCTTCAAGACCTAGTGAAAATACAAGTACCCAGGGACCATAGAAATATAAATTAAAAATCAAGTCGCACAGTTTTATTAAAAAATAAAAATCAAAGCATCAAACAAGAACAAATATAATTTTTATCCCGTCTGTCAAAATATTGACTGGCAAACCCATTGGGAAGAGACCATTTAGAAGACCTAGAGATGCACATGTGGGGGATAACGTTAAAATGGACCTTAGAGAGATATGGTGTAATGAGGTGGACTGGATAGAACTAACTTAGATAGGGATAGGTGGCATACTTTTGTAAATGCAGCAATGAACTTTCGAGTTCCTAGTGCCATAGAGTAAGTCAAAAGTCCACATTTCTGATCAAAGGCTGTCTGTTGCCAGATGGACAATACATCCTTGTTTGAAAAAAACATCACAAAATAACCATATTTTTTTTTCCGTGAAGTTACTTATAATCCTTATTCCTTAAGAATAAAAACATGTTAAAACATAACATATGTTAAATGTTTATAAACATGTGGCGTTTAGGTTTTTAAGGACTTTTAGAAATAATTTTATATTAATAATAACAGGCAACAAAATATCTAACAAAAGGAACTTCAGTTTGTTTTAATATTTATGTTGTTCTATAATTTTAACACCCCTTATTGCCCACTTACTTGAAAACCAAAAACGCCTCTGGAGGGTGATACTGTGTTCAGGACTACTCCAATGTGTCTTGATTCATAAGTTTTTTTTTTAAATATCTTATTTTCTGTGCCATATTTATTTTAATAAAGCAATTCAAGCAATATTTTATGCATTAAACATGATAGTTAAATACATTTTATACCAATAATGTTATTTAACTTAAATAAAGCCCAAAATAAAAACAAACCTTGGAACATTTTTACCTCTGATCTGACATCCAAAGCTGCTTGCCAACCACCACTCTGTCTTGTACACCTTATGATTAGTTGGAAACTTAACCAAAATACATCTCCCAATACATTACAGTGAAATCTCCCTTGACGGACACTTCTGAATAGTGGTTTCTTCTTTATAGCGGACAGTTTAAATTTCCCCAGCAAAAAAACAAAGACTTTTACATTGGAACACCCGCCTCGGTGGTATAGTTATATAACACACTAGTTTCGTGTTGAGCTAGACTGCAGAGTACGGGGAGATTGAAGTTCGAATCTCGGTCGGGTGAACTGGGGGTGGGGTCCCTAGAATGGTTTTACACTCTCCGTCCACACATATGCGGGTTCACTTCCTCTAAATTTCAACCTTCCCAATTCCTAACACATTAGCGTAATTAGTACTTAAGCGTATAACGCGAACGGGTAGTAAGACGCGGTGCTTAAATTATTATTACAGTGAAACAGTTTCTCAATAACGGGCTTTATCAATAACAGAAACAGACCCTGCTAGATACACTTGTCAGGGTGGGTGGGGGTCGTCGTCACCGCAGTTTAGTCTGCGCTTGTGCGCACATATACGGTACAGGAGGTCTACTGTAAAATTTTATTTTCATATTATTATGTGTATTATGCGATTTGTACAGTAAGCTATGTACAATAATATGTTGCATACAATACTGCATAGTATAGTATTTATATTATTGTAATTTATACCACAATATATAGGTTCATACGGATTCCACTGTATGGTTTAAAAAAAAATTTTTTTTTACAAATAGCGGACACTTATTTGTAATAGTCTTTTTTTTTTATCTCGAAAGGTGTCCTATTAAGAGATTTCATTGTAAATATTCACATCCAATGTCCTTTTCCTGTGTTTGTCCCATTACTTCTTTGTCCAATGGCAGCAGTGTAAAGTGTGAACTGTGTTCTTATTTTCACTGTAAAAGTCATATTGTGCTCGTTCCTTTTATACGCTGGATCAAATATAATAAATAATATCGTCATCTCATTACACCCATTAAAAATTTGGAATGCTCTTATAGATTATGTTCTTCTTATACCTCCATGAATACAATAGTACATGATTAAAAAGTAGGCCTTCATAATATCTGGAATCATTATTAATAAAATGAAAATGACTTGTTAATTCCTTAAACAGGCAACTGAATACCGTCCAAAACCAGCTCCTATAATGTTAATAAGTGAGGAACAAAGATATTTAGTTCTTTATTGATATTTGGAATATTTTCACTTAGTTCTTTTTTTTTTTTATAAGTTTTTTAAAATTCTAACGACCCATATATACACTTAAAAACTAGGAGTAAGAGAGTATTTGAAAACATGTTTAAATATTAACAACCAAGGCAATTACGTTCTTTGAAATAAATTTTTATCTTATGCTTTCTCTATTCGTCTAAAAAAACCTCTATTTTGTAAATATATATATATATATATATTTATTTCAGACTCTAGGTAAGATTGGCCGAGTACAACAAATCTACCATGACAACGACTTAAAAGTTGAAGTTTGCGGAACTTCTTGGACTTATAACCCTATCGCTGTCACCAAGGTCGCCTCGTCGGACGGCACAGTGCCCGGGACTTCGAGTGGGGGTTAGTTTCTTCTTCTATGTTGAAAGCATTAAAAAATCAAGTTCTTTTAACTGTTAATTTTAAGAAACATTTTGATTTCATGCAGCTAAGTGTTAAAAAGCTTTTTAATGGAAATTTCTTGAGATGGAAATTTTTGCTATGAAATACATCTTGAAAAGTTATTATTTACAAAGGAAAGTTAAGCAAGCTTAACACAAGCAGACTTTGATTTATTAACTGGTCAACATTCTTTATCAATTTTTTTCCTCCATGTACACATGCCTTTGCAATAATAAACAGCACTAAATTTTAAAATGTACAACTACTTTTTAGTTTTTACCTATCATTTTTGACAAGTATAACTAAATATTTTACAGTTTGTTATTTAGTGTTCATGACTATTTACAGAACGACTCAGTGCCCTTCTAAAGAAACTGTTTGAGACTCATGTTTCTGGCGATGTGAATGAAGAGTTAGTTAAAACAGCAGCAAATGGTGACGCCCAGAAGTGCGAGGAGTCTCTAAAGCGCCCTGACGCCGATGTGAATGGTGTGTTTGCTGGTCACACTGCCTTGCAAGCGGCCAGTCAGAACGGTCATCTTGAGGTTATCAAGATCCTACTCAGACACAAGGCAGATGTCGAAATTGAGGTGAGAATATATAATTTTTTTTTACATACTTCATACAAGCTGTAGGATTAAAAATGGGCATTCAAAATTTAAGACACAAAATTGCTAGAGAAAAGAACTATTGTAATTCTAGTTGTATTTTGGAAACTAACTTCTTGAGAACCCGCTACAGTGGCTGCATGGTCTAAGGCATCACTCGCACAATATACTAGTTTGCCGATGACACGGAGATTGGGGTTCGAATTCCGGTCGGGTGTGCTGAGGGTAGTTTTTCCTAAATGGTTATCCACTTTTCCTCCACACAAATATGGCTAGACTTACTTTAAATGCAGCCTTTATCATCTCTAACACATTAGCGTAATTAGAACATGTGTATAACCTGAACAGGTAGTTAGGACATAATGGAGGCCTACCTTGTGGGGTAGCTGGGTTAGAGTGGGAAGGATTAGGAAACAAGAAGTTTTAATTCAGCCACACCTCTCAAAACTCTTGTGGTTTCTTGTTAAAAGAGGTTACTATAGGGCAAATAACACCTGATCCACATGTGGAAAACTATCCGTATAGCACTTGATTTAACCAATGTGACAGGCACCCTATATGAGCGTAGGGAAACCCTCAAAAACAATGGGACACTTCCCAAAATGGTAGTAAACTTCAGAAGAACAAATCATATTATATTTGGGAGAAGTACAATTAATAAATAAAAAACTAGCATAAATATAGGGCTTAATAAAATGAAAATAATCAAAACAAAATATTACAAAGCTATTTTACAAAATTAAATATAACCTGCTTCGGTGGCTGCATGATCAAACGTGCTACTCTCAGTTGACTAGACTGCCAATGACTAGGCTATCAAGGTTTGAATCCCGGTCAGGTGTACTGAGGGTAGTTTTTCTAAAATAGTTTTTCACTCTTCCTCTATGCAAATGTGGGTTCACTTACTATAAATATAACCTTCCTAATCCCTAAAACCGTTGGCGTAATTACTACACAAGCATACAATCCGAACGGGTAGTAAGATGCAGTGCTAAAAAAATCAAATATATTTACAGTTCAGAAACTGAACACACGTGTCTAGGGGTATTATTTGTATACTCAGTTTTCCATCTAATCAGACACCTTAGCTCAGTAGGTAGTGCGTCTATCTACCGAGCTAACCATCCTGGGTTCGATTCCCGGCATGGGCAAAAAATGTATCATTGGTGAAAGGTGGGTCTACCCTTTCACAATGATGAATTAATGGCAGGGGGACTGGATGTTGTGCCTCTCCTAGTCTTAAGATAGACTATAAGACATATGAAGCTACGACAGGCCTAGCAAGCTGGTAGTGGAGAATATATGGCTTGAATAAAAAACTGACCCAGGCAACAAGCTGGAAACAGTAATGTTCGGACATGCGTCGCTTAAAAATATGTTATTTTTGTACACACAGTACTTATTAAAATACTAATAAATGTAAATCGTAAAATAAATACCAAAATAACTGTGTTTGATCTGCCCATGAAACAAAGGTACTTGTGAGCACCTACATTTTCAATTTGCTGGCACTGAAATTAAACAATTAAAAACATTAATAACTAACACAATGAAAAATTACCTAATTCTGAATTTTGTCATTTTGTTTCAATGCCATAACTTTCATTTGATGGGGTTTGTTAACAATAATTTAACCCTTTTAGTTCGACGAGCCGATCTGATCGGCTCTGCCTACTTCCTTTAAAAGTGCCAGAGCCGATGAGGTCGGCTCTCCAGATTTGAGCTAGTTCTCGCTTTACCTGATAGATAGTGTAGTAGTGTCATATATCACTGGAAAGAGAACATTTCCCTCTATTATTTTATACGAGGTTGCCAACAACCGTAAATAGTTGTTATTGGAACCGGGAGTTTAGTACATTTATAATTACACGGTCATGTACTCATTGTGCTAAGTGCAACGCAAATTTACGTATGAGCTGCATGGAAAAACATAAGTGTGGCTCACATTCATACTGATGTAAACAGTTTTCAAATGTACGTGTTAAATTGTTATTAGTTCAGAAAAATATACTACTTATATTTTCATGTTATGTCGTGTGAATGAAAATATTTCTTTACCAATGCTAGTAAATAGGCATAATGACTTTATAAATCTATAGAATTTTTTTTAAATATGAAATTATTCATTATAAAAGGTTTTTTGAAAAAGGTCGCATTTATTATGTGTAAGCCTAAATATTTATTTATGAGGTAAGTAATATAATAAATCTTGCTGTAAGGTAAGCAATAACGGCCCAAAAATATATAATGTACGATATCAAATAAAATTTTCTGTAATTACTATTTATAATCATATATATTCAAAACTTAATTTTCTTGTATAAAACTAAATGCATTACAACAAAATAATTTTGAAATATATGTGTAATATTTTTTAAAACATGTAAATTAGTATTAGTTTTGACAAAAATTAAAAACTAAAAAAAATAATATTAAATCTAAAATTTAGAAATTAAATAATTTTAATTAAATTGTAGTTATTATTATTAAAGAAGAGTACATACAGATTAAAATGATAGAAAAATCAAAATAATCGCTTTATAAATAAATATTTTTGAAGTACATGATGATTTTGTAATGGAAGCAATATCAACTTACTTTTTATATTGAATTTTAAAAAGTAAGTTATAAATAAAGTTTTGGTGAATTTTCATGCAAACCCTTACAAAAATGAGGAAATAGCTGTGGCATTCTTCGCACACAAAACCTAACAGGCCTCTGGCACTCTTTGCGCTCGAATTCTGGAATACGCGTGGCACTAAAAGGGTTAAGAATAAAGGTTTCAAAAAATGTGATCACAAGAAAAATTCTCAAATATTTTAATACCAAGAAAACCCACAATGGTCCTCACGTTGTCTAACGCGTCTTTTTTGTATTAGACTGGATTGCTGGTGACAGAGATAGGGGTTCATATCCTGGTCGAGTATACTCAGGGTGGTTTTCCTTAAATGTTTTCCCCATCTCCCTCTTCACAAATGTGGGTAAATTTACTCTTAAATTCTACCTTTCTAATTCCTATCCCATCAGCACAATTAATAAATGTGTGTAACCCCAACGAGTACAAAGACGTGGTGTCAAAAAAATATATCAGCAAGATTCGGGGTAATCAAATAATCAAGTTCGCCGAACTTATTTAAAATACTTACTCTTTCAGGACAAAGATGGTGACAGGGCTGTCCATCATGCAGCCTTTGGGGATGAACCTGGCGTAATGGAACTATTGGCTCACGCTGGAGCAGACCTGAACGCCCGAAACAAGCGCCGACAGACAGCTTTGCACATAGCTGTGAACAAGGGTCACGTAGGTGTGGTGAAAACGCTTCTGGAGCTTGGCTGCCATCCCAGCTTACAGGTAGGGAACAACTTGGATTCTCTTGCTTTTAGCTCATCATCACCAACCCTCACACTCTCAACTAGCCAGACCCTGTTCCAAGCTCGTTGATCAGTCCATCAACCCTCACACTCTCAACTAGCCAGACCCTGTTCCAAGCTCGTTGACCAGTCTATCAACCCTCACACTCTCAACTGGCCAGATCCTGTTCCAAGCTCGTTGACCAGTCTATCAACCCTCACACTCTCAACTAGCCAGACCCTGTTCCAAGCTCGTTGATCAGTCTATCAACCCTCACACTCTCAACTGGCCAGACCCTGTTCCAAGCTTGTTGACCAGCCTCCTGTCTCTCGTCTGCACTTGACCTGGTTTCCTCTGGGGTTCGACCCAACCCCCACCAGGTTACTCAGATCCAGGGGTACACCACTTGGCGGTGAGATCAGGAATGAGTAGGAGAGGCTAAGTGAGGTTCACTGAGTAGGCTCCTTGTATATATTGCACGTCACTGCCCCGTTAATACCCCACATCTCGTTAGTATTGGAAATGAAGTATGTCAGAAAAAGACCGCAAGGGAGGCCAAGAAAGAGCTGCGAGAAGCATATAACAGAAAGTGTATAATTGAGAATAAAAGACTGGAAGAAATTAAATGAGGAGGAATGGTGGAAGCACAGAGGGAGATGGAGGCATTTTACTAAACTGGCCTGGCCACAGGCTGGAAACAGTTGATGTTGATGACAATTTCAAACATTTGACAGATTCTTTTGGGTCGTTTCACTACATTTTCTGCTTTTTGATTAATTTTTATCCTTTATTGATTATTTTTACTCAAACATAAATGTTTATTTTGTTATTTGAGTTATTCTGTTTATCACAAACTATCTGTGCATTTTTTATTTATTTTGATAACATTAAAATAATAAGAATGTTTAGAAACCTGGTAAACAGGGAAATAACAGAGTATTGTCATAGAAAAATCTGGAAATTTTATAAATCTTATGGATTTTTTGTTACACATTCACTCAAAAAAATGTAACCTTTATTTACAATAGTAAAAGTAACATTTTTCTTCCAGTTAATACACACGGCGAATCTCTTTTAACACAGTCGAGCATGCTAATCTCAATTCTCAAAGTCAACACGTGATTTACATGTCATCTTTACATCCCTCTACAGCGCATCTTTAACCAAAGTTAATGGCTGTGTGCAATGTGCATGCGTGAGAATTTATTTACGCTATAGGAAGAAGAAACTAAACAAGAATGTGTCTACAACAATAATAATTCTAAACTGTACCACTGCAAGGTGGAATTTTAATAATGCAATATGAGCTCACTGAAATCTAACTTAGGTTGCACTATCCATTAGGCAATAGCACATCACTTTAGGCTGAAATTCCTTAACACTTTCTGGTCCATGCACATACGTGATGCGGGCATGATGTTTTAATTCGGCAGACGGCACTCGTATGGTATATGAGCGGAAATTTCCCATTGCTTTTAATACATTCACCCATACCCTAGACGATTGCCTACTACTCTATAGTTTAGTTTAGTTCCTTATGAATCCGCTGGTAGGGTAGTTTTCGTATCTGTTTCATTTCAACAATTTTATCAATTTTTATAAATATCGATAGATTAGTTACGATTGACTTCGGCCGGCCATTCGTTCATACACTTTGTTGTTTTATGGCTAGTGCTTGTGATACAATAAATATGAATGTTAATCGTGACGGGGTCGATAATTTTATATTGATTACAAAATTTTAGGATTTTATAATTATGTTTTACAAGTAAAAATTTTTTTAAAAAATCTGAAAAATGTGTAAGAAATCAATAAATATTTTTGGAATATTTAATAAGTAATATTCATTTTTGAATATATGATTTAAAAGAACAAGTTTCAAGCTTTAATTTCATGTATTATACTAATATGTAGAGATAAGAATAAAATTATGTTATGATTTTTTTTAAAAAAGTGAAAAAACGCCATTCATCTGAATTAAACCATGCATAAAAGCCTTAGACTGGAAAGTGTTAAACCCTTCATAAAGTGACATAATTTCAGAATGTACTGTATGTGTGTCTAAAAATATTACATTAAACCAGTGGCGGTGCGAGATATTTATTTTTGGTTGTGCCAGGTCAAAGCTTACTGGAAATGATTTTTTTTCTCTCACCACATGTTAACATAAGAACTTTCACAAAGCTAGGTTTAGGTATTGACCGAACCCCCTCTTCACATAATTCTACCACACAAAGAGCTTACTCAAGACTGTACATTACAATTACAATGATAGATCTACCTTTATGATGAACTTGTTAAAAGTGAGTTGTTTAACAACTGCACATTTGAAAGTGTTTTTTTTATCACGGAGCATTGACACTAGTGAACCCCAGTTTTTATGGACTCAACTTGGCTCAAGGAGCGCAGCGAGACTTACTTAAGGCTGAGGATCTGGTATAAACCTTGTCTGTGGCCAAGGCTGATCTTTTAATATCGGTAACAGAGCACAGATTCTTCCACCGACTAACACTGATATACTGAATTACCAGTTCAGTGGCACAGAAGGGTGGAAGTCCTCCCCCCTCTTTCCTTTTGTTCTGACCTTGAGGCGACTATTAGACGCGCACGATGAAACTTGCCAGCTGGACAATACAGTTCAGCATGCTACAAAATATACCTCCGTAGGAATCTGTCGCTTTTTTCAGTGGCGCTTATAATACGAGTGTAGTTTTCAGAAGGACATTTTTAGGAGGAAAACATCGCACTATGATCGGTACTATTCAATAATACGAGGGGGGACCCAAAAGAAACCGGACTTTTACTCTAAAAAAAATTAATTTATTAAGTTTTTTACAAAATTCTTTCAGCCTCCTTCAAAGTACTCTCCATTAGATGCGATGCAATTGTCCAGTCTTTTTTCCCACTGTTTGAAGCACTTCTGGAACTCTTCAACTTTGATATAATCCAGTGCCCCCTGCGAAGGTGTTTTTACAGCCTCCACATCATCAAAACGCTTCCCTTTTAGATTTTTTTTCATTCTCAGGAACAGAAAAAATTGGCACGGCCCTAGGTCTGGCTTGGTTTTGGGGTCATATCCGTAACACCAACTCTCATCACCTGTAATGACCTTGGTCAAAAAGTTTGGGTCACCTTCAATCTGATTTTTCAAGTCCTGTCTCAAATTCAGACGAATGGTTTTTTGATCCTGTGTGAGCAGGCGAGGAACAAACTTAGCGGCAACACATCTCATTTGCAAATCCTCAGTCAAAATCCACTGTTACGAGCTCCATCTCACTCCTGTCTGTTCTGAAATTTCGTCTATCGTGAAACGACGATGATCCCCGTAGATTTTTTGGCAGATTTTTTCAATGTTTTCGTCGTTTCAAGATGATGAAGGGCGCCCAGAACGAGCATTATCTTCAACACTCATCTCACCACGTTTAAAGCGTCCAAACTACTCGAAGACTTGTGTGCGGCTCATAGAATCCTTCTTGAAAGCCTGTTGAAGCATTTGGTAAGTTTCCGTTGCCGATTTTTCAAGCAGGAAGCAAAATTTCAAACACACTCTTTGTTCCTTTAAATCTGCCATAACGATTTCGCAGACAGCAAACGAGAACAGTCGAGAAAAACAACACTACAATCAAACGTAACCTTCTACGCAGACGCAGCTTGGGCAACTGATTTGGGAAGGTCTCTAGTAGACCCACCTAGCGGGAGAACTCTCTACTACGTCTAGGAACGGCCACGTGCTTTCAATCCGGTTTCTTTTGGGTCCCCCCTCGTATAAATAGTGATAGAACATAAATCTCTAGTAAATTTTGATTGCTGGCAATTTTAATGGGGGTAAAGTCTTATAGTTTTATGAATGGGTTAGTAATTAATTTATATATTAATTTATTTATATTTCAAATTCTTCCATCATGTAGTTCCAGTTAGTTTCTTTGTGTTCTATATGTGTTTCTTTATGTAAAAAAGGAATATTTCCGAAAATTAAAACAATTTATAACAGTAGGAGAGTGAAGAAGTGGGAAGTGTTAAAAGTGTAAAGAAGACAAGAAGAGAGAAGTATGTTTGTTCTTATCGAGTCCTAACCTAACTATCCTTTCAGGTTGGCTTAATACACTATCACTTACTTTACATTACTGTACAATGTTTCTACACACTCTTACTATACATTTCCAGGCCATTAGGCTATAATTCATTTTATTAATACTTAATTAGACATAAACTATTACTTCTTTCATATTTAAATCTATTAATAGTTCTAATGATACTGTATTTATCATATTCTGAAAATTGAAAAATGACACCTGGACACGGGAATCGAATCCAGGACCTTTGGCTTAGTACGCCAATGCTCTAACCACTGAGCTATCCAGGATTAGTCCCATGCCCAGGGTCATTCTTCACTCATATTTAAGGCAGAGTCTATGATGGACTTAGCGGAAATCGCCAGCTACAAATATGTGATTGTATTAATATCACGAGCCATCAGATAACGCAGCCATCTGCGACTCGGTAGTTGGAATATTGCTGCCATATGTACAGTTATTAAATTCTACAGGATTGCATATTAAAAATTAATAGCCAGAGCTATTATTTATGCTTTTAGTGGGAATTACTCCATCTAGATATCATATTATGAAAATTGAAAAATGACACCTGGACACGGGAATCGAACCCTGGACCTTTGGCTTAGTACGCCAATGCTCTAACCACTGAGCTATCCAGGATTCCAGGAAACACAATACTGTATTTGATCTAATCTTGGCCCTTTAATCATTAATTGTCCTTTGCTCTCATAGTTTCGCTTAACATTATTTGATTAATTTGATTAAGGCCTTATCTTCCTATACCAAGCTTTAATTGCAATGCCTTTACAATAGAATTCCTCACTAATTAGCTTTGTAAAGCAACACATAACCAGAAAGTTTAGTCAAATTGGGTAAACAACTTACATTTTCTAATGCAGTATTGTATGTTATAAACCCTCACCGTTGGTCTCTGTTATAACTACTACAATTTACATCATACATTTGTTTCATTTGTACATTAATACATATGCAGGGTGTCTACCATCCGGGAAAATCAGGGAAAACGGGAATTAGCCGGGAATTTGAAGTGATCGGGAAAAAACGGGAATAAGTCGGGAATTTGGGAAATTACAGTAAAAATCTGGGAAAATGTGGTTTTACTCAAAATATGAAATATAATAATCATTAAAACAGTAAATAATAATGTTATTTAAACTGTAGTTTTTTTTGTAGCTGTGTAATACATTTTATAATTCCTGATAAACAATGTTAATACAAATTTAAAAAATATGTTTATTTAAATTTTGAAACTTACTATTCATAAAAAAA
>CABFWB010000834.1:95293-109669 GCA_902151455.1 Timema bartmani
GGGGGGGGGGGGGGGTTATTTTCGAAGATACCCCATAAAATAACCCTTCCTGCTCAATTTATAATTTCTTTTGTTCTGGTGTCTCTGGTTCAGGCCGCAGCCATTTTATTTTATGAAACTTTCAAACTAACGTTTTGTACACATGCTTACGCATTACAGTAACTACCATAATTGATTTAAAACTTATCTAACCTAATGGAACAGGATGAAAGGAATTGGTTTTTAAGTAGTGCACTTTAATATGATTAATTAACTCTTTAAGGAAAAATAATCTCTAACATAGTCGGCTATGTCCAAACCCTCACTAGCCTTTAGTATTAATCACGTGTGTTTACGTTTTAGCTAACCATGTCTGAAAATAAAATAGGTTCAATGAGAAGTTCTTTTACAAAGAACAAAATGATACTGTACTGCTAATTTAAAGCACACCATCTTTTACAAATCCATAATTGTTTAGATATTTTATTTTATTTTAAAATTAAATCCTTGAGCTGTATGGACATTACATTAACGGGGGGGGATATTTTTTACCATCCAATCTTCTTAGCTAAAAAAAGTAATGTGTTTAAAGATGGTAACGATTTTAATATCAATATTTGTGATAAGTAGGTTTACAGCTCTCTTCTGCGCCGTTATCTGGTCTAATAACCCCCCCACCCCCACCCCTTTACCCCTCTCAAACAGTCACCGCCCTCTCACTCGTGGGTGCGCAAACAGACCTTGGGTTCTGCAAACTTAACAGTTTACAAATTAGTTGTAAAGTAGCCTAGTACGCTATTAATTCCGATTATTTATTCAGCTGCCCCATGTTTGCTGGAACCCCCTCCTCCCACTTTACCCGGAGCGATGGTAGCTTCTATCCTCACTGATGGATCGTTAGGAGACCATTACCCATCTCTCTCCTTTGCTCTTATATCAGTGTAATATCGGGTAGGGTAGAACAATTTAACAATGGAATACACCCAATTAATTTTATATTTTATCTAGGGTGTTAAGGTGGGGAGGGGAAGGCAATTCAAGGCTCTTTTTTTTTTTTTTTTTTTGTNTTTCTACCAAAAACATTTTTTGACTAAAATAAAATATGCACGATTGTTTCATTAGATATGTTTAGAACTTTCTACAGAAAAATTCAACAGTTCTTGTATATTTTTCACGGGCGTATTGGTATTTGTTGAGAAATATTATAAATGAAGAGAAAAATGTTTCTTATCAAATAGCACCATGCCCGTGACAATTATTCAAGAACTGTTGATAAAACGATCTCATTACACACCTTCACAAGTTGTGAAACTATCTGTAGAAAATTAAACTAAATGCATCTACTGAAGAACTATTTTATTTTTTTAAGTACAAAAATAATTGGTTTTTTATATAAAAATTACAAAAAAATACTGATCTTGACTCGTGTCCCACCTTACACGGCAACTTTCCGAACCAACTGATTATATCTGCACACAACTTACAGACTAACTTAACTACAGAACATACACCACATCCAATCATCTAGTATGTAATTGAGCACAGTAAATGGTGAAGTCCACTTTCCGGTGATAAATTTATCAATTGTGCCGGGAATAGAACCTAGTACCCTTATCTACCGTCAGAGCTGAGCTGTCAGACTGCATTCACCTAATTCTTTGAAATAACTTTTTTTTAATATCTCAATTTAGTATTGCTTGTCATAAATGATATAGGCACTGGATCTTATCATGAGTAGGATGAGGAGGGTATTTTTTTATAGTTGCACTAAAATTTATCTGGGAAGAGATTACAAATCTTTAAAAAAATCCCCAGTCCATCCATCTTGTTTTGAACTTTAGTCTCCCGGGTCATTCATTCATGGGAACAGACTGATTAAAAAGTTTGTTTAGTACAAATACACGTTCCCATGTCTGTACAAAGCAATTGATTGCAGTTCAAACTTGGCATATTTGTTTCGTTTTAAAATTCTATTGCTTGCTTCGCTGACCGCATGGTGTAAGCCATATTCAACCATTTTTTCGTTCACGAACCACAGATAAAGTTTCTCTTCAACTTTGTAACCCTAAAGTTGTGTGTACGTTGGGCCTAATACAAGTTATACGTATTCTGTAACCTACATCTGAGAGAAAGTGTGAGAGAGAGTTGGGGAGATGAAGAAAGATAAAGAAAGAAAGAGAAATAAATGACACTCCAAGATCTCATGTCCTTCCTCCCAGGTCTCTTGTAGCTGACTTTAAATACAGCCCAGATTGTTTAGTGTTTATCATGAAATACTGTATATAGGGAGTGTATATATATATATATATATATATATATATATATACACACACACACACGTATGTACATAATTTAAAATTTTTTTTATACACCCCCTAAGATGTATTTGCGTCCCCCCAGGGTACGCGTACCCTAGGTTAAATACCACAAGTCTTAAGGCGCCACTCTCACAATAAACTAGATCGTTGATGATGGGGATATCGGGGTTCGAATTCCGGTCTGATGTACTCAGGGTGTTTTTTTTTCTAAATGGTTTTCCACTATTCCTTCACGCAAATTCAGGTACATTTCATCTAAACCTGAACCTTACTCATCGCTAATACACAAGAGTAATTATTAGTATATGTGCGAATAACCCGAACGGGTTCCTGAAACAGACAAAATGTTATTTTCAAAAATTAAATTTGGTTTAATATGGTTAGTGACATTCGGGAATTAAGCATCAATTTATTTTACAGCGGTTCCCAAAAAGCACCTATGAGCAAAGATGGTTAAGGGTCCGGTGTTTTTCTCTAAAAGTTTGACGCCGTGTACTAAAAAAAACGCCGTGTCATGAATTAAGTAGGCAGCCCCTCCGAGCAGTATGGCACCGCGGGTTGACGGGCAGGCATTGTCACGGCGCTTTTCACCTACCGTAATACGAGCCTTTTCTTTTCATTTAGTTGGTAACTCACTTTTCAACGCGTGGCATGTAGCCTAGCCGCCGGTGTGCTTGGGTCGATTTTACGTGGATGGACTCCCGTTGTAAGTAGTAGTCAAATTACCTGCTTCTATGGCTGGTTGATCTAAGGTGCTACTCTAGCAGTAGACTAGACTGCCGATGACGGGGAGATAGAGGTTCGAATCTTGGTGGGGTGTAACAGAGTTTTTTCCCCCTCAAAATGGTTTTCCACTAAACCTTCACGTAAACGTAGATACAATTCCTATAAATATAACCTTCTCATCCCTAAATCCACTAACGTAATTAGTACAAAAAACCGAACTGGTAATAAGACACGGTGCTAAAAAAAAAAGGTCGAATTCAAGGCTACAATTTGAAGCTTATATTTAGAAGAAGTGTATCCGCATTCGCGTGGAGGGAGAGTGGGAAACCATTCAGCGAACACTACCTTCAGCACACTCGTCCGCGAGTAACTCTCTTACCTTAACTTCCTGTCACGGGCACACCAGACCAGACCAGACCAGACCAGACCAGACGCCTTTGTCCGTGTTGCCTCTGATGCGGGTGAAATTAGTTAAATTAGTAGAAATCAATAGTAGTCCTCGTATCTTGTTTTAAGTAATTTTTAAATGTCTCATTCAATTAAAAATTTAAAACAAAAGTAAACTTTTAGCAGTTAAAATCGAAGTAGTGCTCAAGTCAACATTTTTTGTTGTTGCTATTTTTAAGTCAAACAAATTTCTTAATGAATACTTTAATCCATTAATTTTTTAACTAAGACTATTTTAACTAACTTAACAATGTTGGTGTGTTTTAAGATTAAGTTTAAAGCTATCCTAATAAACATGGCGGAGCGTTATTCTATGGAACACTTTGTCAACAATTATTGTAATTTAATAAAAGTAAAAGTGGTTAATTCTAGTCCTATCTGTCTCTAAATATTATATGATTGGATCTAAATAGGCTAGAAGATAAATTTACCGTTATAGAGCCAAGTGATTAAATCTAGGCCTATTTTTGTCTAAATATTATATGTATGGATCTAAATAGACCCAAAACAAGGTTCTTATTACGTAAAGAAAATGCTGTTCAAAAAGGAAAGAGGAGTGTGTTGAGGGAAAAAACGTGTTTGAACAAAACCTGTTATTTTTTTTTTTAAAATAAATATTTCCCAGTCAGACTTGTGCCTTTTGTTAGAATGTTTCTTTACTAACAGAGTTGTTAGTGAAGATTATAATTTGTTGTTAACCTCGTGGTGGCTGCCTGCTGAGCGAGTTATGGCGGGGAGTGGAATGTATGATAAGAGAAGAGTTTCTAGGAGGAGGGGGGTAGACGCTTTCTAGAGATGATTAACACGCAATGTACCACTCTCATATCAACTACTACCACCACTTACACAAACCTCTCAACACCTCTTAAAAAAAAACAACAGTCAAGATGTTCTCATCAACCCTTTTTCACATTTTATAACTCGTAGAGTTAGGGAAATTATGTCTTAAAAAAAACTACTATACGTACAAATTTTATGAGACTACGTTGGTATAATGTAATAGCAACATTATAATCGTAGCTTGTGGGTGTTTAATCAAGGCAAACTAGAGGCGTTTATTTAAAATGGTGGGCACTTTTTTTTTTTTTGTAAAACTCTTAAAGATGAAAAATAATTCAGTAATACCCCGTTAGATTGTTTTGGTAGTCCGAAATTATGGAGAGTCCCAACACAATTTTAGGAAAACGTGTGAAAAATTAATTCAAATGGAATATATTTTATTGGTTTAACAAGTTCAAAGTTAGAAGAAAAAAATATGTAAGAAATAGTTATATGTGATAATAAATGATTAATATTTACATGTTTTAGTCAACACAATGTTTTTTCCTGTAGCTAAAAATAATTACTGTACATATTACGTGTTATGCATCAGTTAAATAAATTAACATTTGAGACAACTCATTCAAATGTAATTTAAATATCGTTAAAATACTGTATCCCCGCATTCTCCCGGTTAATCCGAACAAGTTTCGGTCTCAATTAGTTCTGATTAATAGGGTTCTAGTGTACTACATTTTATAAACATTTTTATTAATATTTTATGACAACTATAATATTTATAAAATATCTTTATAAATAACTAGACACGCCAAGGAAGCATCTTGTTTTTTTTTTTAGAAACGGCTTCCTAAAATATAGTTATTAACATAGACACACAAGTAAAATATATTTGTGAACGTGTTAGTTGAAATAACTCTGGGTGCGGCTAATCCGTAAAAGTTAATATTTAATATATAAAAACTTGAAAAAATAGATCGGAAAGTCTTAAAAGCTATTTTAACCGGATACACTTTGGTAGTAAAGTTGTTATTTGTTAATTTGGCTTCCCAAGCTAAGATGTGTAACATTACAATTTTTTTTAGCACCGCGTCTTACCACCCGTTGTGGCTATACGCTTATGTACTAATTACTCTAATGGTTTTAGGCGTTAGGTAAGTTATATTTAGAGGAAGCGTACCCGCATTTGCGTGGAAGAAGTGTGGAAAACAAAAAACCCATCCACAGTAGACCCGACCAAGTTTCGAACCTTTATCTCCCCGTCATCGACAGTCTAGTCTAACACTAGAATAGCGCGTTAGACCATGCGGCCACCGAAGCGGATATTTCAAAATTATATGTTGTTGTAAACAATCGAGTGAATAATTTGTACATAATTTAAGTCTTATTTTTATTGATCTCTTTTTATTCACGTTTATTATCGATTTAGTTTTAAGGGAAAAGGATTGGTACATTAAGTAATAAGAACTTCACTGACATTTTTCTAAATAGTAAGAATCCCTCTGTTAAAAGAATCGGTTCGGTTTAAAAGAATTGTCCTTTTTTCTACTTTAAGAGTCACGCTAAGCGTATAACCCGAACGGGTAGTAAGACATGGTGCTAAAATAAAATAGTCACGTACACTCCTATTGCGGCCAAACTCCACAATTGTGTGTTGCGGGTCTTTGCCGACCCCCTCACCCCCTTCCAGGCTCTAGGACAGTGTTCACCCATTGCGGTAGGTCAGTACAGTGGCGTATGCAGGCTTGTGAAGTAAGGGGGACATAAAGCTACATGTCTCTTTTGGGGGATGTTTGAACATTGGGCAGCTCTAAAAGCTATTTAAAAGTTGGTTTCAAACCAAATTTTAGCAATTACTTTTATACAAAATATGTTAACTTTAATTTTTTTTTATACTATACCTATTAATATTGTTACGATTTGTACTGTTATGGTAATGTTATTTGAGTTAAAAATAATAAATTCACAAAATCATTAGGTACACTCTGTTTATAGTAAAGGCAACAGTCTTACCTTGACCAATTACAGTATGGCTATATCTCATAAACTGCACCATAGTGTAACCTGTTAAGGTTTGCTAACTTTCAGGGTAAACGGACTGTATATTTTTATGGGTAGATTAGACCAATCAAAGAATAATAAAAATTATCCATATTTTGAATATTGTTTGTAGAACACTTGATAAACATATTTTAGGATTAGAAAATAATATTCATATTAGCCAAGGGCTTTTCGGGGTTCAGATATATTTGCAAATATCGCCGATAAATCGTCGTTCTTTAGCTTGGACACAGTGTCCTGTTCAACAGTAGTAAGAAGACGAGATTATGATATTTATTTTGTCATTACGTTCACAGTCTTGGTTTTATAGGAGCTATCTTGTCTAATCCTTGTTCCTTAGAACATCCCCAAAATAAGGGGGAGGGGGGAAGCCCAAGTCACGCCTTGCCCTCCCCTCCCCCCATTCTCCCCAATAATCTACATTTATATAAAACGCTGGAGTTTAAATACTGCTTGTTACGCGGGACAAGAAGATTATTATTATTATTATTAATATTACTATTAGCACCGCGTCTTACTACCCGTTCGGGTTATACGTACTTACGCTCATGTGTAATGGTAGGGTGATTGGGAGATGAAATGGAGGACCTACAGTTTAACGTGGGATCCGAACCACGGTGCAGGCCTGGTATTCCACACATTCACAAGTTGTTATTAATACACGTCTTGTCAGAGGTGAAGGAAAGGTTTGAGCAATCAGATAAATCTGTGCCGGGACCGAGGATTGAACCCCGGACCCCCAGCACAGAAGTCTGACACCTTACCCCTAGACCACCAGGTTACCCATGACAAGAAGATTAATTGTTTAAATATACATCATACTAACATTGAATTTAAATAATTTTAGGATACAAATATTCTATTGTTTGTTGGGTGAAAGCGTTTTAATAGTACTATCGTCCGACTGCTTAGCTCAGTCGCTAATGCGGCTGTCTATTGAGCTATAGGTCCTTAGTTTGACTCCTGACACGACAGAAAAATTATTATTGACACCAGGTTTAGTTATGTCTGTTATATAAAAGAATTAATCTGTGAGTCGTATGCGAATTTGATAATTTTATTCAAAAAGGTAATGTTAAATACCCCTAAACAAAATTAAATAACATCGGGATTTAAAAAAAATGTAACGTAAAACACTGCCTTTTAAAAAAAATCATATACACGTTTGTTTGAAAAAATTTCCTAGACAGGGGGTCATAATCGATCCAATAGCAATCAAAACTTTCATTTTGATATTTGCTCATTAAATGTATGTTACTAAAATCAAAGTTTAATCACACTATCATTGCAATGATATGATTCCTTACCCGTTTTTTTAGGTAAATGGTTTGTATTTTCCTAAATACAACCTGAGAGGCAAAGTCTTCACTGAATATAGTTTTTCTCTCTACACTGTTGTTTTCCAATCCTCCATCCGAGGAACAAATGACGATTTTTTTATTTTCCCCCCTCACAACCCACTAGCATCTTGTTTTCTAAGACTAATTAGTTTGGTTAGTCAGTAAGGGGAAAAAAAAAGGCGATAGTGATTTTATTTGACGGGCGATTAGTGTTCTTCCATTTCTTTTGAAGACGAAATATTTGGACCAGACATTCTCTCTGCAAGAATGTCACTCGACAGATCTCCTTAATTTACAACTCCAGACTTGTAATGGGCTTGGTTTGAACCCTTCTTCGCTTACTCCTTCCATCCTTCAACTTCCACCCCCCTCCCTTCCTCTTTCTCTTCTTTAAGAACTACACCCTTCTCTTTTGCCTTTTAATTAACTGCAATCTTCTTAGCTTAATTTACTCTAATTTATTCTCGTCACATTTTTTTATCTTCTGCTCCTATCTGAGAAGACAAGGTACATGTATGCTCTAGGTCAGCAGATCCTAAAAGGTAAATGTTTGAGTAAATTTATTATAGGCTATGGAACGTTAAAGTGTGACGACTATGCCAGGGGAAAAAAATTCTGCTCATTATCTTTTATGTCGTGTTATAATTACTAAGTTTAATAACAAGGCTATTAACGCCTTAATTTAGCAGCGCTGAAGTCGACCTCGATGGTCTTGGAGTAAAATGCTCGTTACGGGAGCTCAAACCCAACCGGGGTCGACGATTTTTTTTTTTGAGCGATAAAAATCTGTAGCACAACTTCCTTCGGAGGGGAAATAAAGCCGCCAGTCCCATGTAGATTGCGGACGTGTAAGATAACCCTGGAAGGAATGTTGAGATACCTTTCCAGGCACAATTGGTAGGTCCTTTTGTTCTCGCTCATAGAAAATTCTCTTGTGCTGATGTAATCAGTCGGTTAAGAAAGTGCACGTTAAGTAACTTAAATAAAATGAAAATGAAAAAAAAAATGAGCAGGAGTACATTAACCACGTGATTATAAATGATAGTTGACCTAACGAGTGCAGGGTCGCCAATAAAACCTTCCAACAACTTTAATTTTCCAACGTCACTATATTTTCCCTTACCCCTTGGTTGACCTTATCTGGACAGGTGTGTGTGTGTGTGTGTGTGTGTGTGCCAGGCTTATGCCGTAAAGGGTTGACTGCATAGCTGTCCTAGACAAGTCCAACCCCTTTCATTCTTCTATTCCCTGAACTTATACTCCTCCTGCGCACATGCATCATTTACAATCCTCTTTGCCCTGTTCTGGGAGGGGTTTTAAGCTTTTAAAAGGATGAGATTCATTTCCACAAAATGCTATGCATAATCCGTAACAAAGTGTGGAGTCATTTGTTTTTCTCTCCTGCGTTTGACGGTTCTATTTCTTAAAGGGTCGGCGTTTCTTGAGTGATATGTAGCTATTATTACTGTACTTAGATCGAACCAATTAAATATTCTTCAAAACTAATATCCTGAAATCTTTTTGTTTGGCACGCAATGATGTGTTTGTCGGATTCGTTTGGTAGCCTTCTTGTATATGATGGCGAAGCTGACAATGGGGGTTGAATGAAGAATTAGTTTCAAGTGTACCCACAAATAAAAAGGCTAATGGATTTAATTCTGGGGTGACGCGCAGTACCAGCCAGTAGATCCTTCACGAGCTGTCCGTTTGTTAGGAAATCGTTCGTTCAAGAAATATCTGGTCGCTCCGTTAAAATGCTGTGGTGCATCGTCAAATCATAAAACGCAAGCGAAGCACCACATTATTGGGACGTCTTTCAATAGCCCATTGAATTGATTTCTTATGAAACCTACATAATAATAATAATTATTATTATTCTTAGCACCGTGTCTTACTACCCGTTCGGGTTATACGCACTTACGCTAATGTGTAATGGTAGGGTGATTGTGAGATGAAAATGGAGGACCTAAATTTTAACGTGGGATTCGAACCACGGTGGAGGCCTGGCATTCCTAAACCTACATAAAGACTTGTAAATTGTTTAGCAAGCTGGACCCAACATCTTATATCCGTACCAGTCTACACATTTCTAGCCATGTAGAACGACATATGTTGTATGTGTATATATATATATATATATATATATATATGGGCACACATCTGATTCTTACACCGAAGGCCGAGCTTCGATATTAACCAGAAGTGCTTTCTAGATATTTTTTATACGTTTTAATATGAGGGTTAGGCCTACATACATATACATATATAAATATATATATATATATAATAGCCCAGCCGCTATGTGGGCATAACCATCATATTAAAACGTATATATACATATATATATGTATATATATACATATATATGTATATATATACATATATACACATATATATATGTATATATATATATATACATATATACACACATATATAAGGATATCAACATGTTATTTGGAAAAAAAAACTCCGCATTTATTTATTATATAAAATGAATTATTTAAATTATATTAGTAAATAAGACAAATAATATGCTTTTGCATATTTAATAATATACAGAAAAAATAAATAACTACTTATATATGGTATAAACTAGTAACATGATCCCTTACAATTTGTAAAGCAGTTTTATCCCTCTTCAGTAATCAGGATTGTTGCGGATTAATATTTAATTACTTGAGTCTTTGTACGTACGCCATTTGACGAGGTATTAGAGAGCGTGTAGCTTGTTTCGGCACAAAGGTAATAACGGTTTATTTTAAGACTCAAAGATTGAAAATGGATGGATGGACGGACATCCACCCTCATTGTGACAGGTTGGGATTGAAGCTGGTCCTCTCTCTCGCTAGATAGAGTAAGGTACATTATTCGTTGGACCAACGCTACCGGTTTTTGATGAGATACTCACTGTAATACGATACATTCTCCGAAATAATATTTCTCTGGAACATTATTATTATTATTTAGCACCGCGTCTTACTACCCGTTCGGGTTATACGCTTAAGTACTAATTACGCTAATGGATTAGGAATTGGGAGGGTGGAATTTAATGGAAGTGAACCCGCATTTGCGTGGAAGGAGAGTGGAAAACCATTTAGGAAAAACCACCCCCAGTTCACCCGACCGAGATTCGAACCTCGATCTCCCAGTCCTCAGTGGTCGAGCTCAACACGACTAGCGCGTTAGCCAACTACGCCACCGAGGTGGGTTCTCTGGAACAATAATTTGAATAGTTATTTCTTTTTTCTGTCTTTTGCTACAATCTGCAAAACTATTTTTGTCACATTTATTATTTTTAATTTAAATAACTGAATTTTCTAGAGTAAATTGTTATGGCGTATTACTAAAAATGTTGATTTTTCTTTTGCATATAACTGTATTTTGAAATATTATTATAGCTCTCACGTTTTAACGCGTGGACTATATAATGGCCTATTCATATAGTTAGGGTTGAGAAGAATGGTTTAAAAGTAAGTGTTCCAGCATGAGCTTGGAGAAAGGACATAGATACTACATTGTTAAGTCACGTATGAACCCCCCAGTGTGCCCGGACTAGATACGAACCTTGACCTACCCTTCACGGATTATTAATTATATTATGAGCCTAACGCCTTAGACCATACGATCATTGGTGTTGGCTACTTTGATAATGATTTTAACATAAGCAGGAAAAAAAAAACTGGTTTGGTTTGCTGGTGATTTGTGGGGTCGGGTTTCTAATCCCGGCTGGGTTTAGTCTTATTTACTGAGGGTGTTTTTTTTTTCATAAAGGTTTTTCACTCTCTCTCTCTCTCCTCACAAAAATATGGGTACACATCCTCTAAATTTCACCTTCCTCATCCCTTCTACATAAGCGCAATTAGTGTAAGCATATAACCCGAACGGGTACTAAGATGCTTTGAACAAAAAGACACAGATTAGGGCGGTAAACTTAGTGTTTGGGCGCGATTGTGTGTATTTAGTTAGTTTACAGAACCTTGGTTTGATTCCCGTTCAACTAATCGACACAAATAAATAAAAACGATAGAGAACCTTGGTTTGATTCCCGTTCAACTAATCGACACACAAATAAATAAAAACGATAGAAAACCTTGGTTTGATTCCCGTTCAACTAATCGACACAAATAAATAAAAACGATAGAGAACCTTGGTTTGATTCCCGTTCAACTAATCGACACACAAATAAATAAAAACGATAGATAACCTTGGTTTGATTTCCGTTCAACTAATCGACACAAATAAATAAAAACGATAGAGAATCTTGGTTTGATTCCCGTTCAACTAATCGACACACAAATAAATAAAAACGATACTCTTGTGCTGTATGTTTACCTTGAGTTAAGTTTCTAGCCTCACATTCAACAATTTTTTACTCAGTATGTACCTAAAATTCTTATTTAAAGAATAAAAAAAAACCTCACTATAAACTCACTTTTACCTCTCTCTCCTTTTTACACCGCTTGAAATGGGATAAAAAGAGCACCAAACTATCAGCTACTCTTGAAGTATACCGAGACGTACAATACGAGACGTAAGTCGTAATTGGCCCGGTAAGTCTAAATCTCGACGGGGGGGTTGAGTTAGGAATTCTCATGATCCTCAGCTTTACGTCAGTTTAAAAATGTAGGAGGGCCGGAGCAAGAAATGTGCTGCCACACGTAGAGGCAAAGGGGGGGTGAGATCTGAATAATTCATTTTCTTGTGGCTTGTGCCTGGTCATTTGTACTGGTCCAGACTGCTGGTTTGTTTCTTACGTCGTCTGGACGCAAGAACAAGGTCAGTGCTAACTCTGGAAAATAGCTATATTACTTTTATTATTATTTAGCCTCTATGGTGAGTTTAAGCAAATAATCTTCATTTATACACTAAAAAATAAATGGTTTGACACAATCGTAAAAAAACTTTCTTTTATAGCCTGACACATAATGTTAAAAAAAAAAAAAAGGATTTCAGTAAACTACCCCTGAGTAAGTTTTCCTGAAAAAAAAAATCATCTTGTTAATTCTTATAAACCTTCTTCTTTATTATTAAGTGTTCTGTCTTACGAAAGGTCCATTCCTTTTGTCATTGAACTTAGACCGCCAATGCACCCTGTCCTCTGACTCCTCCTTCAGCTCCCAGAAGGTTCTTATTTCCTTCAAGTCATCCAATATTTGAATCATCCTTCTTCCTAAGCTCCTTTTTCCCTCAACCTTTCCTTCCATGACGTCGTGTGGAAGACAGTTCCTCCTAAGGATTAAAATAAACTTCCTACAATTTAAAAAAATACTATAACTTTTAAAAATCACTTATTAGTAAACTACCCTAAGATTATATATTTTTATAAAAAATAAAAATAAATGTTTATTTATCACGAAAAACAACTCCCAGATATCAAATATGAACTAAATCCTAAACGCCATTCTCACGATCACAATACTTTCTTTATGAGAAAGTAAAAATGTACTTTCTCTTAGTGCCCGTCCGTTCTATACTAATTTTAATTAGTTTGACAAGTAATAGATGAGGGAGGTATAATCTCGACTAAATGTACCCCCGTTTACGTAGAAAGTGAGATAGGGAAACCATTTAGGTAAAAACACCCGGTGGAGATACGAACCCCGACCTTTCAATCACCGGCAAACTAGGTTAGATTAGACTGTCGCGTACCCACTAATGTGGGTTATTCCGAATTATTTTGGGACAGACCTGCCTCGGTGGCTGCATGGTCTAAGATGTAACTCTCATGTTAGACTAGATTGCCGATGCTAACAGGGAGATCGGGGTTCGAATGGTTTGGTGTAATGAGGGGCTTTTCTACTCTCCCTCCACGCAAATGCGAGTGGGATTCCTTTAAATTTTGCCTTCCTATTTCCTCTCATATTATTAAGGGATAACCCGGACAGTTATAGTCCTACTTATTTGAGAGGTTTTTTTTCCGTTATAAAACATTAAAAAAAAAATTAATGTCAAATCATATGGTCTGTCACTTTCTCTTTTGATAGATATTATCAATGCCTTTAAAATAACACTAATAACTATCGTGAAATCTTGTCAATGCTGATTGAAAGGATTCCCCCCGTTTTTAAAAACGTTTCTTTTGATCAGTATAGTAAAATGTTGAACACGCACACTTTCTTGCACGGATACGTAAACACATTTTAAATAACTAGAAAATTAACATCATGATAAAAAAATATTATACTCAAAGGCCGAAATGATTTCAATGGGGGAAAACAAGGTGTAATGGGATGGGAGGGAAGTCCCCGATGTTATTTTCCCATCTATTTCCCAAGCTAATTCTCTAAACTACCCTTCTCATTCCTACCTCAATAGATTAATCCGTTAACAACCCTTCTGTTAAAAAAAATATCAACCCTAAAAAAAAAAAAAGAGGTAGAAATGACGAACATATACCACAGGCAGTTGGTCCCATCACTAACGAAAGAATCATCTCACCTCTACATCCCCCTCCCCCCATATTTGCCGCCCTGCTCCTCCAATTTTATTTTCACGCCACGTCTCTACGCGGAGGCAACAATTTCGACAGCACCGTCCGGGCGGAGGGTGAGGGGGTGGCTCTCGTTAGCCGAGCTACCGGCAAGGGGTGTGGGGTTGAGGGTAGATATCGTTTACTCTCCCTAGGGCTCCCGCGGGATAACAGGCCACGCGAGTGGGGAATTCAGATGAAGGGAATTTCATATCATACCGTCACACACACACACACACACACACACACACACACACAC
>CABFWB010000834.1:171671-193187 GCA_902151455.1 Timema bartmani
CAGGGTGTCTACCATCCGGGAAAATCAGGGAAAATGGGAATTAGCCGGGAATTTGAAGTGCTCGGGAAAAAACGGGAATAAGCCGGGAATTTGGGAAATTACAGTAAAAATCTGGGAAAATGTGGTTTTACTCAAAATATGAAATATAATAATCATTAAAACAGTAAATAATAATGTTATTTAAACTGTAGTTTTTTTTGTAGCTGTGTAATACATTTTATAATTCCTGATAAACAATGTTAATACAAATTTAAAAAATATGTTTATTTAAATTTTGAAACTTACTATTCATAAAAAAATATTAATAGAAAAATGAGGGGGGAGGTGGGGGAATT
This sequence comes from Timema bartmani, assembly GCA_902151455.1. Classification (NCBI taxonomy): domain Eukaryota; kingdom Metazoa; phylum Arthropoda; class Insecta; order Phasmatodea; family Timematidae; genus Timema; species Timema bartmani. Next base: position 172,007 of record CABFWB010000834.1, read on the forward strand.
ATAAGGATGTGACATACTTTTTAGTCGGTAATTTTAGAAAAATGATCAGAGGAAATCAGGGAAAAAGTCGGGAATTTCATTGGTCAAGTTGAGTAGACACCATGGTCTAGTACTTTTCTAGCTGTCGAATAAGTCCCTTCTTATTAAAATTGGACTTCAAATAAGTAAGTATATGTATATTATATTTAACCATACATTTTAACACAGGATATTATCAATATACGACTTACAAACTAATTTAATTTTAAATTAAAATTATTTTACTATTGATCGTACGCTTAACTTTGAAAAATAGGAACAATTTTTTTCGTCCAAAATTGAAAACATATTACTATTTTATTTGTGTCATTTTGTAGCTACTGAAACTATCCATTAAAAGTGACAAAGCAGATCACATGATTTAACGTATCAACACATGAAAGTAGAGCTAGCAACTTTTGTAGCTGTCAGAAGGCTCTTAGTATGAAAACAAGACTCTACTATTGATCTGATTTGAAATAATCCTGATTTTTAATCACTCTACAGGCTACTAGTTTCTATAAAAACTATTATGGCCCCATTTTCTCAGCCTAATCAAATTTTTATGAATATACTTCCGTCATAACAAAGTGACCAGCATTTTATGAACCTGCTTCGGTGGCCGCATGGTCTAAGGCGTCACTCTCGTGTTAAACTAGACTGCTGGTGACAGAGAGATTGGGGTCCGAATTCCGGCCGGTTGTATTGAGGTTTTTTCTCAAAATAATTTTTCACTCTCCCTCCGCGCAAATGCTTTTACACTTCATCTAAATTTTTCCTTCATTATCACTGACGTATTAGCGTAATTAATACTGGCCACTTTTTATGATTATTATTTTTTGAATGTCTAGTCACAAACACAAAGATAAACTTTAAATTACACAGACGCCTACTTGTCTCAGGACCAGTCATTGTTTTTTTAAATATTTATTACCCCCTAGAAAAGTTGGCATCCTTGTTGCAAAGCTTCTTTACTTCGAATTACCATGATTTTAATTTCAAATGCATCGGAGCTTACGTATACTAGTTTTTCATTTTGAAGATTGGTTTTGCGTACTCTGCAAATTTCTTTGGTTACAACGCTCAATCCCTTTTATTACTTTTGGGGCCACATAAAAACACCAATAATTTAAAATTTAAATGCAATATCATTAAGCTTTTCTAAAGTGGATTTTTGTACCCCTTCTCAACCTCAGCTTTGTTCAACTGGCTTTGCTACTGGCCTCATGAAAATAAAAGAATCATTATAATAAATTTATATTTTAAAATTTCTATTGAATCGCGATTATATTAGTATGTAAAAAAAAAGCGCCACTTTTATCTTAGGTCAAAAAATAGGCCTAACTACGGACGGCATAATATTTATAATTGTTTTTCCTGGAGCTAAAATAAAATCTTTTGAGTTTTGATAATAATGAATTAATCTATTATAGTAAATTAACTTTTGCTGTTATGCATTCCACCTCTTCGCATTTTAACTACACTAAAGTGGATTTGAGCTAGAACTCCGAAGACGGGGAGATTGAGGTTCGAATCTAGGTCGGGTGAACTGAGGTGGTTTTTCCTCAATTGTTTTCCACTCTCTCTCCACGCAAATGCGAGTTCGCTTCCTCTACATTAAACCTCTCCTATTCACAAGCATAATAATTAGTACTTAAGCGTACAACCCGAACTGGTAGTAAGACGCGGTGCTAAAAAAAAGTGGATTAGATAAAGAAAGTAGAATCTAGGTAAAATGTACTCTCATTTGTGTGAAAGCAAAGCGGAAAATTTTTTGGGAGAAAAAAACCCACCCTTAGTACACCTGAACGTGGTTTGAACCCCTGACAGCCCTGTCACTGGCAATACAGTTTATTGTTAGTACATACGCATATAAAATAACTTAACCTAAGACAGCACAGCTAGTAAAATGCTTGATCCGATTGACGGGAGTTTGAATACCTATGGTTGGATGATTAATTTTTACTTTCTCTCTATCTTACAGGTAGAGAAAGTATGGTGATCGTCAAAAAAATCGAACTCGAGATTTTGATGAATCTTGACGTTTCATGACTCCCTGAATCAGAAAAAGTGGTTTTTGAATTTCCGTCTGTCTGTCTGTCTGTCTGTCTGTCTGTACCTCCAACTAGAGCCTAAACTATTTTACCGATTGAGCTGAAACTTGATATCTAGGGTTTTCATAGGGTTGCCCCGAGGGGTTTTTGGAATTGGATATCTACCCCTAAAATTAAGGGTAGTTTACTGAAGGGAAAAAAGAGAAAAAGTCGATTTTCTCAAAATCGGCTCTAACGATTTTGATTAAATTTCATTTATGAACATTAATAAATATTCCAAACAAAATGGCTACTCTCAATATTTCGGCAAAATGGCTTTAAGGGCTCCGGTCTGATGCGTAAATTAACATTTTTTATAATAGCTCCGAAACTATTTGAGATATGAAATTACTTAGCATTACAAATATGTATATATATTTATAATACAAATATTTTATTCGAAACATATTTTTATAAAATCAATAATTTTCAATCTATACGCAATTATATATATATTTTTAGCTTTTTGGACATTAAAGCTTAAGTATTGCGATCGTAAAAAAAACTAACCTGAAATGTTGATGGATTTCGACGTCTCATGACCCCCCGAACCCTAAAAAATAGTCTTTGCAATGCCGTCTGTCTGTGTGTCTATTAAAACTTAAAATTAAGGGTAGTTTACTGAAGGGCAAAAAGAGAAAAAGTCGATTTTCTCAAAATCGGCTCTAACGATTTTGATTAAATTTCATTTATGAACATTAATAAATATTCCAAACAAAATGGCTACTCTCAATATTTCGGCAAAATGGCTTTAAGGGCTCCGGTCTGATGCGTAAATTAACATTTTTTATAATAGCTCCGAAACTATTTGAGATATGAAATTACTTAGCATTACAAATATGTATATATATTTATAATACAAATATTTTATTCGAAACATATTTTTATAAAATCAATAATTTTCAATCTATACGCAATTATATATATATTTTTAGCTTTTTGGACATTAAAGCTTAAGTATTGCGATCGTAAAAAAAACTAACCTGAAATGTTGATGGATTTCGACGTCTCATGACCCCCCGAACCCTAAAAAATAGTCTTTGCAATGCCGTCTGTCTGTGTGTCTATTAAAACTTAAAATTAAGGGTAGTTTACTGAAGGGCAAAAAGAGAAAAAGTCGATTTTCTCAAAATCGGCTCTAACGATTTTGATTAAATTTCATTTATGAACATTAATAAATATTCCAAACAAAATGGCTACTCTCAATATTTCGGCAAAATGGCTTTAAGGGCTCCGGTCTGATGCGTAAATTAACATTTTTTATAATAGCTCCGAAACTATTTGAGATATGAAATTACTTAGCATTACAAATATGTATATATATTTATAATACAAATATTTTATTCGAAACATATTTTTATAAAATCAATAATTTTCAATCTATACGCAATTATATATATATTTTTAACTTTTTGGACATTAAAGCTTAAGTATTGCGATCGTAAAAAAAACTAACCTGAAATGTTGATGGATGTCGACGTCTCATGACCCCCCGAACCCTAAAAAATAGTCTTTGCAATGCCGTCTGTCTGTGTGTCTATTAAAACTTAAAATTAAGGGTAGTTTACTGAAGGGCAAAAAGAGAAAAAGTCGATTTTCTCAAAATCGGCTCTAACGATTTTGATTAAATTTCATTTATGAACATTAATAAATATTCCAAACAAAATGGCTACTCTCAATATTTCGGCAAAATGGCTTTAAGGGCTCCGGTCTGATGCGTAAATTAACATTTTTTATAATAGCTCCGAAACTATTTGAGATATGAAATTACTTAGCATTACAAATATGTATATATATTTATAATACAGATATTTTATCCGAAACATATTTTTATAAAATCAATAACTTTCAATCTATACGCAATTATATGAATTTTTTTAACTTTTTGGACATTAAAGTTTAAGTATTGCGACCGTAAAAAAAAACTAACCTGAAATGTTGATGGATGTCGACGTCTCATGACCCCCCGAACCCTAAAAAATAGTCTTTGCAATGCCGTCTGTCTGTGTGTCTATAAAAACTTAAAATTAAGGGTAGTTTACTGAAGGGCGAAAAGAGAAAAATTTGGTTTTCTCAAAATCTGCTCAAACGATTTTGATTAAAATTCGTATCTAGGCGTTGATTAAGATTATAAATAAACTGGCTATTTTCATTTTCCTATGAAAATGATTTTTAGGGTACTTTACAGAAGCGTTAATTTCCGTATCTCCACAACTATTTGAGAAACTAAACAACTTATCATTGCAAAATTGTAGGACTATTAGAAATAAAAAACTTTTATTTGACATATATTTTTATAAAAGCAACAGTTTCTGAGATATTTGCAAATATATTAATACAATTTTGTGAGCTTTAGTTGTAAACATATACTACTTAAGTCTTAACGCAATAATTCTCCAATGCCATAGAGTAATTAAATATAAGTAAGTATCTAAAAAAAGTATGTTATTTTTCCTTAAAACTCTTAGGAGAAATGTTTGCACGGCAATGATCTATCTTCATTTTAGACTCAATAGTCAATATTTACATTTTTTGTTGGTCAAAATGTATAAATGAATAATTAAATATCAATGCGATGACTTGAATATGTGCAACACCTTGACGATACTTGAGTTTATAGAAAGAGAGAGAAAGTTTGTGCGGTGCGCCGTACCATTTATTTTGTGCTGCTTTAATTGGCAGGAACATCTCTGAAACCGCGTTCACATACACACTGTTTTGGAACATCCTTCATAAACAATGTTCCCAAATATTTTTTGTGAGTATTGTGAACACAAAAATAAACAAACATCCTTTATGAAGCATTGAAATCACCGAATGTTTAGTCTATTTCCCACCTAAGAGGAGATATTTCGAAATATTTAAGGTTTAGAGGTGAAAGAACTTAAAGGAAGTCGTTGCATTGCTTTATTTCGTGATGGTTCGTGTCATTTAACTCATGTTCGTTCTGTTGTTTTTATAACTCATATGAAGATCAACCCTTAAGTTTGTAGGAATATTATCACTGTAGTGCATTATACTTACATTCTCTTATTAAAATCTGTCTCTACTTTCGATTCGATACTTTGTTTTCACCCCTCCCCTCTGAAACTCGATAAAGATATGTTCCACCGATAAATAATCATCGCCTTCAACACTTAATATTTGAGGGAAAACTAAAGGAGGTTGTTTAGAAATAAATGTACCCGCATCAGCTTGGATATGGGAATGGAAAACAACTTCCAGTGAACCAGGCTGATATTATAACCTCAATATTCCCGTCATTGTCAAACGGTAGCTAAGACAATACTAACGTCTGGTGTGATATATTAATGTTTATTATCCACCATTAGAGTGACATTTGTTATCATAATTAAATCGGTTCCAAGTTTGTTATCCTGTATTTATAATAATTAAAAAGGGGTGATATTTTATTTTAGAAATTAAAACCCTTGGTATTTTATAGTTTTTATTGTAGGCAGATAAACGGTTTTTCTGCTCGATATTTCACATGTTATTGACTTTAATTTAAATGCCCGACTATTATGTCACATACACAATTCCCGACACGCTAGATTTAGATTCCGGTAAAAACACGGATCAAGCTTCACATAGACTTTACCTACTGGGCTCTTGTCAGGAAGGAAAGTGATCAGATGCGCACCCTGAAGGGGTACATCAAGAAACATTTCCTTCGAGAAGCTTCCTAGAAACAAAAAAAAAGGTGTGGTCATCCAGGTGCGTCTCTGTTGACCAAACTGCGTTGTCTTTTTTAAACAGACGTAGAAAGATGTCGCCATACTTTGTAAGATAACCTGGGTGACCTGGTGGTCTAGGGGTAAGGTGTCGGACTTCTGTGCTGGCGGTCAGGGGTTCAATCCTCGGTCCCGGCACAGATTTATCTGATTGCCAAACCCTTCCTTCACCTCTGACAAGATGTGAATTAATCACAACTTGTGAATGTGAGGAATGCCAGGCCTCCACCGTGGTTCGGATTCCACGTTAAACTGTAGGTCCTCCATATCATCTCACAATCACCCTACCATTACACATTAGCGTAAGTGCGTATAACCCGAACGGGTAGTAAGACGCGGTGCTAATAATAATAATAATAATAATAATAATAATAATAATAATAATAATAATAATAATAATAATAATAATGTAAGATAACAACTTAAAACAAACAAATCTTACTACCCGCTCTCATTTATAATGTCGTGATTTCGAATATAAATATGAATAATATATATATCATTACAGCCTGTATCCGCATGTTCATAGATGAGGGCTCCAATCGCGTTAAAGTGAATGCCAAATTATTAATGTGTCAGTGTGTTTTAATTTTTTTTCAAAGCGTCTTACTACCCCTCCAGGCTATATTCATTTTATATTCTTTGAATTTAAAAATGACACCTGGACACGAGAATCGAACCCGGGACCTTTGGCTTAGTACGCCAATGCTCTAACCAGTGAGCTATCCAGGAATTGTCCCGTGCCCAGGGTCATTCTTCACTCGTATTTTAAGGCAGAGTCTATGATGGACGTGTGAAAATCGTCAGCTACATATGAGTGAGCATATTAAGATCACGAGCTATCAGATAACGCAGCCCTCTTCGAATCGAGAGGGCTTTTGTGTTTCCAAATGTACAATGACCCTGGGCACGGGGCAACTCCTGAATAGTTCAGTGATAAGCGCATTGGCGTATTAAGACAAAGGTCCCGGGTTCGATTCCAGTGTACAAGTGTCATTTTTTTTTCCAATATAAAGAATTTAAGAATATACAATTTAAACCCGGCTATAACCGTAATTCTCAAATATAATGGTTTTGCTATTTAATCCATCGTTATAATCATTTTGGTTTGTTTGTAAATAACGTTAACGGGATAGAAATGAGGAAGGTTGATTTTGATAGAAAATGTGCCCGCATTTGCGTGGAGGAAGAGCGTGAAAGTATTCAAGGGGAAGACCACCCTCAAAACACAAGAACCCAGACCTTCACCAACGCGAGTTTCAAACTGATACAATATTCAAAGACAAGGTGTTTGGTCCACAGTCGGCGGTCCATTTCGTTTCCCGAAGATTCTCTCTCTGCCGGACGACTCTTAATCGCGACTTATATTTCCGTTTCGTGTGGTTAGCACCCGAGACTTTGTCATAACTAACGCTTATGCGTGGATGAGTTTCCGCAATAAAGTAGCGAGCGCTTTCATGCAAATGAGCGGCTTAAGCGGCTCCCAGCGATCCTATTTATCGCGCTAAAGCAGTGATATAATTGTACGTAAATCCTGCTATTAGTGGAATACTGTGTAATAAGGAAACTTGGGTAGATTCCATGCTGCGCTGTTTGATTTTAGTTTGTGTGCGTGTCGCGATGGCTATCGTCATTAAGGCGGGGAACGGACACAATCGTAAAATAACTGGGGCTTTACATTCAAACTTGTCATTCGTTGTCGCTGCTTGGACTTTTTTTTTTTTTGTCATTTTAGTTTGATATTTAAATGAAGGCGCCCTTTTATTAAAACCTATTGTCTTGTAATATTCATGTACAGTCCGATTTAATATTAAGGAACCTTTTTCTTCTTCTAAACATTTATAAAACTAACTAAAACAATTTTCATATTAAGTATACGTAAAGTCATATGATCTGCAACAGTAATTTTATTACAACTTGTATCAATACTTTAGAAATAATCACTAATCATAGATCTAAACTGATATTTCTTTAAATACAAAAATAAAGTGCCTTATGGGCATCTTTTAAAATGTTTATAATGTTGCCAACTTTGACCGCAAACAAATTTGTGTGTACTTTCTAATATTTTTTTTTAGCACCGTCTCTTACTACCCTTTCGGACTATACGCTTATGTACCAATTACGCTAATGGTTTTAAGGATTAGGTAGGCTATATTTCTAGGAAGTGTACCAGCATTTTTTTATTTACCTTGACTATTTGACTCAGTTTTTAGCAATTATAACTCGAGTCCTATTTTTCTACAAAAGTTAATTGCACAATTTTCTTGTATCCCTTTTATTTAATTTATCTAATCTGGTATTATTGACTCATAGTACTATTTAATCTAAGATCTAATTTGTTTCCACTAACTATTTTTTGTATCACTCCAGTCGGTCCGCCCCGAATATTTCTAGTTTCCCCGGTACCCTCCGGCTGTGGCGAGCGTTCCCCTGTCCGTCACCTGGGGGGGCGCCCTATCACAGCTGGAGCTCCGGCCACCTACAGTAGCTCCACGACTTCTTTGGTGCTGACTGACAGCTGACGGCTTTGAAACGTTACCAGACCAAATTATGTATCCCTACGCCGAACCATATGATCTGCAAAAAAACATGTGTTTAGCAGCTGTCACTTCTGACAGTCAACATTTAGGTATATACCTAAATGTTGACTGTCAGAAGTCAGCAGTGAACTGTCAGTCAGCACCAAAGAAGTCATGGGGCTACTGTACTAGTGAAACCACTGGCGGAAAATCACGCATTTGCGTGGAGAGAGTGGGAAATTATTTTGGAAAAAAACCCCTCAGTACCTTGATCTTCCCGTCATCGGCTGTCCGGTTTATTGGCGAGATTTTAAAAGTTCCTTCACATCAGAATCCCATATCATATGTCCTAGTGGAATTCTTTTGGGACGTGCCAAATAGTTGTGAACATGTCCTAAATTAAATATTTCTCTAAAAACAAAACAACTTATCAGATAACTTATTGATAAGTTCGTTAAACGTACGCGCAACCCGCATCAAGGGTCAGGTGGACTGAGGCGTCAGCCTCGTCTTCTCTTGTTTGTTTGTGATGAAGAAGTTGGGGGTTTGAAGCTGAGCTGGGTGTACTGTGTGTAGTTTTCTTGAATGGTTTTCCACTCTCTCTCTTGACGCAATAGGGGGTACACTTCCTCCAATCTACCTTCTACAACCCTCCGTCAGTAGTGTAACTATGCGGCAACACACTCTAAACATTAACACGGGCTATTGGCTTAATCTAAGCAGTAAGAATGAGAAGATCACTTTAAGAGAGTTGCAACCGCATTAGTCTGAAGAGATGGCGGGAAAACAACAGTGAAATGAGATATGGAAAACATCTCACGCCTTGATGTTATTCGAACTATGAAATCCGCGTCAAAGACATTCGAGTAAAAATGCGATTCTAACGTCTTATACTGCTCAACCACCGTTGCAGGCATAATCTAAGTTGAGAAGGAAAGTAAACAGATCAAAGCTAACGTCTGTCTGAAAACCTTTTATTTATTTGATCTCACTTCCTCTATTTTCAATATATTTTATTTGAACTCTCTCGTTTATTTATTCACTTTCACAAGCAAATAAAATGATACGGTCAATATACGAATTTTAGCCAGGTAAGAGGAAGGGAGGGGTACCTGTGACGTAAGAGTAACTTTCTTTTTAACGATCAATCAGAATGTTAAAGTAAACAAACAATTCCACCATTTCTTTTTTTTTCGTGTTTTATCTCTTATTTGGTATGTTAACAAAATGTCGACAATCTCGGATGTTTTAAAAATAGTTTTTACCCGCTTCAACATTGATAATAATCTAATTGATTAGTCTACTTTGTGGTATCCGGCTCCCTTTGGTGATAGTCAGTTTTGGTTCTCAGCGGTCACCCTAGCACGTCCGTTTTCGACCATTGGATCGGAACTAGTTTGTACCAGGGATTACACCGCGCTCAAAATTTTTTTAAATGTTCTAATAAATATGAGAAAAACCGCCTCCCCAAAATTGTCACTAAAGGAACTGGATTAGTTTTGATGATTGTTTATTGCCGTGCTCATAAAAAAAACGCCAATTTATTTTAGGCGAAACCACTAATGTTTGGACATAAAACAGTTTTTAGCATTGAAAACTTTATTTTCATTCAAACAAAACTTTTTTTTTTGATTGTTTGAGTTTTGTTTTAAATAACTCCTGTGTTTGTTTGAAGCTAAATTACAAAGTAGGCCTACTATGTGGTTTTTGCTTCGCGTCTTGCCACACGCCCCACCTAAACACTTTTTAACTACGTTAATTTGTATTTATTTGACAAATTTATCGTCCACTTTACAAACCGACTAATTATATCAGCACATTACTTATAAACTCACTTAAATCTAGAACAGACACAGCATACAGTCACTGACCATTAAAATTCATCAATGTGAAAGGGGATTCCCACATTTCATAAATGATAAATTTTTCGGCCATGCCAGGAATCGAACCCGGGACCCTTAGCTCATTAGACTGCCACTCGTTGTTTCTTCTACATTCAGTACAGTCAAAACAAAAAAATTCGTGAAATGGACATTTCATCTGTATTTTCCAATGATCATTTCAGTCCCATTAATAAAATTAACGAGCAGAGTTAGACTAAAAAATAATAATTAATTTTTAATAACGACATTGCTTATACAAAATGAGATAAAAACAAACTAATGAGGTATAAAAAGAACACTACATCTAAATATGATTAAAATGATGTAAGTTTACCACTTTTAAACTGCTTGTACATTACAAATTATTTGTATTTGACATATTGTCGCCGTCTCCCTTACCGTGGGCCAGATCTGTCAGGATAGCTCTCGGGGAAAGGTTGTTGGTTGGGTTCGAAATGATACTCAAGGTTTCGAAATTTTGTTTAATAGTAACACTAAGAGGTAACATAAAATGTGATGTTAAATACGATATATAAGAAATATAAGAACTTGGACGTTTGCGCTCGTGGTGTACTGATACGGCTCGCGACCCCCTACAGAACCCGAACTCGGGACCCTGGGCTCGGTGTTTGCCCTCTAAGGACAAGTGCTACTGATGACTCGAAGATCTAATTCGCTACGGTTCGGCGTCGGGCAGCGTCACTGCCTCCGAAACGGATGATAACGTGTCAGCCCTGATGTCATTAAAACGACTTTTATAACCCGATCTGGCCTCTTTACTCCAAAACTAGTGCAGGTTTGTTGTGAGTTGTCAGCATTCCTCCTCAATGTGTTCTTATTAATTACATCAGGTTTACTAAGCCAGGGCTTTCAGTCACAAAGGTCCAATAAAGTTATGCAAATCAAAATAAACATCTCAGCCTAGCTCAGGGTAGTGCCAATATTATAAATATTTCACTGTGTACACCTAATAATTATTAAGCTTGTCTGGTTATACAAAATTCCATTTCCATTAATTAATTAATTAATTAATTAACCTTTATAACGGTACGGGGAAAACATAAAATACTAATTTTGACCCCTTATAGCTCGTAAACTATGATGATTTGAGTAATCATTGAATTACAATTTAGAGCTTATAATAATTATACACGTGTTAAAATAATAGGATAAAATTTTGATGGTCTAATGACCGTAAGATCTGGACTCACCCCTGCGGACAACACGTAACCTAGGTATCGGGTAATTCGGTTCGAATCATCGTAGTGCGGTAATATGGAGTCTTTATTAAAAAACGGTGAGGTTGATACCAGTGAAACCATTTTACCTTATTCATTAAAACACCACACCACTGAAAAATAATGATTTTAAAACTAGGAAAACCACTTAACTGATTAAAATTTCGCTGTTATCTCGGAAAAACCCCTCAGAAAACAGTTTTTCGATAGATTTCTGGTTCGAGTTTAATCGTGTATCCGTCTAACATCCCGGTTACTCGATCGTGCAGTTTAGTGACTTTAATTTTATACAGTTAAATGTAAGCATATAACTTGAATGGGTAGTAAGACGCGGTGCTAAAAATAATAATAAATACATGTATTTTTTTGATCAAATATTAAATAACAAAGATGGACATAACATACTTTAGGGGTTGGCTAGTTTTTTTAAACCACATCTTACTAACCGACCAGACTATTTGTACTTACACACATAGATGGGATAGGAATGAGGACTGTTGAATTAAAATAAAATGTACCCGAAATGTAACCACAAACGAAAACTTACCCTTAGCACATTGAGTCAGAATTATCGGCAAATCAGTTGAGGTTGATGTTTACCCCGCATGTCCATCGTTACGAGCTATTATTAGTTAATTTTGTCAGTTATATATTATTAGATTGTTATTTTAATGTTGAGCTGCTGAAACGTAACACTATTTTTTTTACGGCGTTATATTCGTCTAATCATTGCCAAGACAATATTATCTTCTTCTCTGCTCCATCCCGGTACTTGGACACGATAGTATTGAGCCAGTAGAGCGACTAGGTTGGGAAAATTCGCTCTCAATGGTCGACAACATGGGTTGGTCCGATATTGCCCCGTTTCGGGGAGTATTGCCCCCTATCTGCTCACCAAGTAAGCAGATATCGCTCTCTCTCTCTCGATAAGCTTCAGCGAAGCGGGGAAGAGAGCAGTTGTTGATGTGTTCATCTGAACGTCAGGCGCAGGATAGTGCTAGGCCGCTGAATCGTTCTCCACTTCCAGTTTACGTCCCGCATTTGACTTTTAAATGGAGCCATACATATACACCGCACCCCCCACCCTCTCGGTCGTACTGTATATAACCACTTCCATTGCAGTCAAGTTGAGGACCACGCGACCTCCAGACTTCATTTCGGAGTTTCTGCTTTTCAAAATAGGGTCACTTTCCCCATCCTCACATAAAAAATAAAGGTTTTCAGTTGCCAGGCGTCTATTTTTTCTACCCAAATGTGTTTTGAGAAAAGATTTCCACACACTTTGTATCCTCTTTAACAAATTGTTATCAATTTAATAACATTGTATAGAGCCTTTTACAATCTACAATGAATTTCACAACTTTTTTTTTTTTTTGCATTTTGCATTTTAAGAACTAGTCAGACATGCGGGCACACGTACTGAACGTCAATATCGTTTGGTTTGGCTTACCGAAGATTGGCGGCTAGGAGTTGGAATCCTTGATAGGTGTACTGAATAATAAATTTTCCTGAATGTTTTCTTAGTCTCATTCTCCACGCAAATGCGGGTACATTTTACTTACAATTGTACTTTCCTGATCTTGAACACGGGTACTTAGACTTGATAAAAAAATACCCCTACAAAAAATATTCCGGTTATTATAACTACTCTTTATTTTTCAAAACTTTGCAAAGTTGTGTTTTTTTAACTCTCAGCATAGAAAAAATTAATAATTTTAACTTGGTTATTCACATTTTTCTTTGGAATATGTTCGACTTTCGCTTTAAAAAAAAATCCCCTTTGGCTTTTAAGAAATACTCTTTTTGTAATTTTGTAAAGAGCCATTTATTTCATAACGCAAAAAGAAAGTTTTGTCGTGTTATATAGATAGAGGCAAAATAAATTAAAAAGATATTGACCTGGCATTACCGATAAATCTTTTTCAGTGAGAGAGCAAATGTAATCGCCCCAAGACTTTTAAAATATATTCCCGCGGAATGAAGAGGAGCTTACCGTATTACTACTAAGTAAAAGCTTCTCCCGTACTTTACCGGGTCTCCAGGTTTTAATGACGTCGTATGAACGTCGAAGGCGAAAGGGGGTAAGAAATTCTAGTCTTATATTGTAATTAGCTTCTTACTCCGATACGAAGTAAGCGTATTGCAGAAGCTTAAGACAGTAAAACATTGCCGAGTTTAGCAGCTTAATTCGCTTAAGCTTCAATTTCAAGTTGCGCGCGCACTTCAGACGGATGATTGTCTCGTTCGGCGTGTGTTTTTGCTCCTCTAATTTTTTAGTCTGTGTAAACTAGAAGTGCTAAGCGATCAAACAAGTGCGTGAAAAGAAATTGAGGTTTTCTTGGAGTTCTTTGCTTGTTGCAATAACGGCCTACGTGTCGTCCCGCGACTGGCCAAAACACACTCTAGGACACGGGGCTCTTAAACTGGGGTCCACGGACCCCCCCCTCCCCCCCAGGGTGTCGGTGAACTGAAGATAGAATATTAAAAATTGTAGATCAAAGCTTGGATTCAATTATAAAGTTTCCCGTTTCTTCAACTTGGCGCCATCAAAACAAAAAATAAAAATAGATTGAATGTCATATGCGTGCTGCATTGTTGACTACTCCACAATTTCAAATTCTTTTTCAAGCAAAACAGCAGCACCATTTTCATTGAATTTTTAATTCTAAACAGTTACTAAAACTCACTTTGAGGTTACACACATTGAATTTATTTCACTTTTCTTCATGAAGTTACCATTCTTTTTTTTTCTCTCTCTCTCTCTTCAGTAACCTACCCTTAATTTTATAGTTAGATATCTAATTCCAAAAAATCTTCCGGGGAACCTTATGGAAACTCTTGACGCCAATTTTTTTTTTTAGCCCCATTGGGAAAATGGTTTCGTTTCTAGCCCGAGATACTGACAGACGGCAATGCGAAAATCTTTTCGGTTTCAGGAGGTCATGAAACGTCGACATGTATCAAAATCTCGAGTTAGATTTTTTTTTTTTTTGACTGTCACAATATTTCACTCTCTGAGGGATCGGGAGAGAGTGAAAGTAAAAATATTTTTCTGTTTCTAGTGGTAAACGAAACGAATTAATGTTTTTATTTATTTAAAAAGGTATTTTCTTCCAAACTTATTGGTAATTGTGTCGCTGACAACAATTTCATAAACTCTCAAAAAGACAGAATATATTAATAGATCATCATAAAAACAAACTATCTCAATCAAATAAATTTGATTAGAATAATTTTTTTTTAATTTTTTAAAATTATATTTGGTTCCATTTTTTAGAATATAAATATATATATATATATTTAATCATATTTGCGTTTGTTATTTAACCACATTATTACTTCTACAACAAAAAACGGCGTATCAGAGTGAACATTTCGTTAAAATAATTTTTATTAAATATAGTGGCAGATTCATTAATTAAAAATAGCAATAATTACTATGAGACAATAAAAAAGTGCGATTGTTTGAATCTCAATTTAGAATTAAAAAAAGTTTGACGTATAAAATATTTTGCATCGTGTACAATTATTATCTTCAACAATATATTAATACATAGACTATTATTCAAAATTAAAATAATGTATTTGTTTTTATGTGATAAGTTCATTTAATAAATTTTTAGCAAAAATCAACCTATTTATTGGAACTCATGTAAACATTTCCGTTTGGTAATATTAATGAATTATTTTTAATTCTTTGCGTTAGTTAAAAATGATACGATTTGTCTCATCTTTTCTTTGAGAAAAACATTTAATATTTTATCTAGTAATTAGAGTATTATTTTGATAAGACATTAAACTAAAACTAAAGTTTTATATTTCTTCTATTTTTGTACTAAATATTTTATACATATACTTTTCTTTAAGAAAGCGAAACATCATTTTTATTTTCTATTTCCTGTCATATGTACCATTGTGTGCCTCACGTAGCGATTAAATACATGTCATTTCCTGGCTTTCAACAAGTTTATATTATTTGCTCTGTCCGTATATATTTTAAATTTCAATACAAAATGTGAGTTTATTTTGTCTTTAATATTAAAATATTAGGTGAGTACAACTTACCCTCGTAATCACACTAACCTTTGTTGTATTTTCTTTGCAGGTAAGTGGTGTTTACATTTGTAGTGATGGAAAGCACGTCTTGATGGCACGTAAGTTGATTCACGTAGTTTTGTATATACATATCTAGGCTATAACTAAAACTAATATATGTACTATACAACTACTATTAAACTTCAATACAACTATAATAATTATTATATTATATATGTAATATATTTATAGAAGAAAATTAACTTAAGTACAATTATGACCCTATGCTGGTAACATACATTAATTAAATTAAATTAAATTAAATTAAATTGGTAAAAATTGACACCTGGGATCGTGTCCCGTTTACAGGTGTAATTTTTAATCAAATTACATTTGTTAGATATTATGTAACAACTATTTGCTTGGAAATTTGTAAATATAAGTTTTATTATTTATTTCTCATATGGAGTAAGTATAGTAATCCCAACACATTTTTGACATCAAGTTTATGGTGTACGTTTTATGTGCCCCAAGACTCAAAAAGAGTTTTTTTACCATTATGTCTATTTACATGCCTGTCTGTACCTTACCTTGTTATTTGGTCATATCTCTAAGGGAAATTGTAAATTTTATCTAAAATTAAGAGGGTTTTAAAAACAATTTTTTTTTGTAAACACAATTTTCCGAAAATGGCTCTTACGAGTTTGTTTAAAATGTTTAACTTGTATATTTTTTTATTTTAAATAACACTGTACTTTTTTTTTTTTTTTCAAACATAATATTGTTTATGTGTAGTTTACTAACACACACACGCACACACACACGCACCTTAGTTTTTCTCTGTTGAGATTCATACTTCTTCCTTCTCATCAACGGGAAATCAGAGAAGTCGATACTGACGACTTTTCTCGCGTGTCCACTGGTGTATATAAGTGAATGTTAAATATTTTACAGTACGAGTAAAAACGCGATTTTTGACCATTTTCCCATGAATGAGTATCGAATTCAAACTAATTAAGAAACTCTGTAGTTGCCAATGCTTTTTTTTTTTTTTTAAANCGTCTGGTGGAGCTACCTTGAATGACGTTGTCTTCAAAAAGTGAAAAAAAAAGCATTCGGTAGTTTGCTCTTATTTAGCTAGTGAATATTTACTTCCCACTAAAATATTGGTTTTCAAACTACCAATCTTTAATTTCTTTGCCCCTATATATATATTGGGGCAAAGCAATTAAAGATTGGTAACATAAATATATATGATATATATATATATACATGGTGTTCGTAAACTCATAGCCCAAACTGCACATATACTTTTGTTTGGACCAAAAGTAATACAAAATACCAGCACACTTACAGTAGCCCCGTGGCTTCTTTGGTGCTGACTGACAGTTCACAGCTGACTTCTGACAGTCAACATTTAGGTATATACCTACATTTTGACTGTAATAAGTGACAGCTGCTAAACACATGTTTTTTGCAGATGGTTCGGCGTGGGATACATAATTTGGCCCGGTAGCTTTTCAAAGCCGTCAGCTCTCAGTCAGCACCAAAGAAGCCATGGGGCTACTGTACATCTGGTAAACTATGATAAAGCCATTAAATTGTGTTAAAATTTTCGGCGTACAGCGCTGGGATAACACAGCTATTCAAGCATGCGTGTATAACAAGTTGCATAGGAGCTAGGCGCACGGCACTACACACACAGACATCTTGGAGCACGGCAGCAGAACATACCACAGTTAATAGTAAACAACCCACCAGTCCATCTAGAAATGGGAATACGTTCTGAGGGTCATCATTAACGGCCCTACATCACAGAAACTGGTTGCCATTATTAAATGTGCAGTGCCTTGCGCCTAACTCCTATGCAATTTGTTGTACACGTATGCTTGACAGCTTTGCTTTCCCGACGCTGTACGCCGAAACTTTGAACAAAATTTAATGGTATTAGAATAGTTTTCCGGATGTGTGTAGGTATTTTGTATTACTTTTGGTTCAAACAAGCTATTTGTGCAGTCTGGACTATGAGTTTCCGAACACCCTGCATAGGGACAGGTACTGATTACGTCATTGCTACTAGATCTCCAAGTTGATAAGGTTTTTGTTGCAAGATTGTTTGTTTTGTTAAGTTTTCACAAGTCATCTTAATAAAAGTTATAAATAAAGTTTATTTTAACTTTAGTTTTAAAAACTGAAAAGTTTGACCGTAAATATTTAAAATTTGTTTGATCAATAATTGTGCAAGGAACGTCTAGAATTTGGTTTTCATACATGACACTCCTTTTCTTATTTTTCTTATTATCATTTCAGTATCACAGTTGCATTATAATACTTTTTTGTTTGTTTGTTTAAGAATCGCCACAATTTGATCACAACACAATAATTTATTGTCAACTTTAACTAAGCACAATTTCACTTTGATTTATTCCATGGCATCTGTTTACTTATAAAAATTACGTGTTTCGTTAACTGAACAAAAATGAGGTTACAAAATTGAAAATTGTTAAAACGGAAAATAAAAACTTTATTTAATCTTCTTTGAAAAAATATTTTTCAATGGATATTGAAGTGGTTTTATTTATTAAAGCTTTTAGATATAAGGTTTGAAAGTATGGATGGTAATCATCCCTTATTAAGGTCTATATTAAGGTCCAAAAAACTAAAATCCCATAAACTGTGTCTACAGATTTTCCAAACAAATGCGCCTGAATTTTTTTAGGTATAGATATACCGTGATCATTGATTTAACTTAATGAGCAACTTATTTCCTCCCCTTCTCCATTTTTATTATTTATTTGGTGAAGCGTATTTTATTTTTCCCATAAAGCGTTAATTGCTCATTAAATCAATACCAAGAACTGTATTTTATGCAATAAGGCGTACTCATCAATATGTAAAGGCTGTTTTAGTAAAATAAATTTAACGAAAACTTGACGATAAATAATTCTGTAAAGTTCTTCAAGTAATTCGAGGGCAGAGTCTAATAGTGCGACAGTGCTTGCTGCTAAGCTACACAGATTGGACAAGGCCGCAACATCGCAAATAGGAGGAATAACGAAACTTCTCTCACAATTTATTACGAGCTGAGGTGACCTGGTGGTCTAGGTGTAAGGTGTCAGCCTTCTGTGCTGAGGGTCCGGGGTTCAATCCTCGGTCCCGGCACAGATTTATCTGACTGCCAAACCCTTCCTTCACCTCTGACAAGACGTGTATTAATCACAACTTGTGAATGTGAGGAATGCCAGTCCTCCACCGTGGTTCGGATCCCACGTTAAACTGTAGGTCCTCCATTTCATCTCACAATCACCCTACCATTACACATTAGCGTAAGTGCGTACAACCCGAACGGGTAGTAAGACGCGGTGTTAATAATAATAATAATAATAATAATAATAATAATAATAATAATAATAATAATAATAATACGAGCTCTTTAAAACCAACCACCCACCGATACACTTTTTTTTATTTTTTTTAACGATTTTTTCAGCAGTTAAAACCTTCAAAGTGTTTTTGGGTATTATTTGACATTTTTTAAATTGCAACTATAAGGGACTGGTTTTGGTTAGGATTGGTTTGTGTAGTTTCTACTTTTTAATAGGGTGGACTTAAAATACAAAACAATAGTGATAACTGTCATAACAATATGGTAAAGTGGTTGACTTATTTGCTTTGATAACAAATTTAGGCTAGAAATATGGCTGAGTGGTAAATTTGGGAAACTTGTTAAATTAATCTTACTAGTGTATTCGTACATACCATGTACTCATCACAATACATGTTAGGTTAGTCAAATCTTGCAGATTACGGTGGGCAGGTCAAGCAGAACGAATGGAAGAATCTAGAATCGCGTTAAGTCTGTTGACTGATGGGTGTAAAATCCACCACAGCCAGATAGCTACAGTCACATTTTTGTAAGAAGGGCCTTTTAGAAAATATAGAAAATACAAACTTTTTTTTCATGGTTGACATCAATATAATTTTACTATATTATTAGTACTGTAGAATGACCCTGGGCACGGGCTAATTCCTGAATATCTCGGTGGTCAGTGTTCATTGATGTATTAAGCCAAATATCACGGGTTCGATTCCCGTGTCCAGCTGTCGTTTTTAAATTTAAAGAATATGATATTGTTAGTGCTACGTTTTAACGACCGGAGGGTTCGTTGGGCTGACCCCATGACACCTTCTATCTGCAAATGTTGGCACTATTATCGCCAACAGACGGCGGCCGGCCCCTTGGTTTGACGCCATGGAGCTATTATTAGTGTTACTTAAAAAGTATTGATATTTTTGGTCAAATGTGATAGCTACATATTACATGACTTTACATATGAATACGTGAAGTAGATATATGAACTTCCCTAGCTGTTAGATAATTCTCTTTTTTTTAATGAAAATTGGACTGTCATGGTGGAATTTTAAAAAGTCAATAAATCTTAAGTCCTTTAATTACTATTATTCTTTCGGGTAATATACACATGTACTAATTACATTAATGAGTTAGGGATTAGGAGGTTTGAATTTAGAGGAAGTGTACCCGCATTTTTGTGCAGGATGAATGGAAAACAATTTTGGTGGGGAACCTACCTCAGTTCACCCGACCGGGACTCGAACCCTGATATCCCTGTCATCGTCAGTCTAGCCTAACGCGAGAGTGACGCCTTAGACCATGCGGTCATCGGAGCATATTTAATTTTGTAAATGGTCTAAAATTATATAAGTGGTTGTAAACCCTAAAACAAATTTTGACGATGATTCAAATCTATTTTGGCGAAATCTTTTGAAAGTTCGTTATTTGTACCGCTTCTACACCCAATATCGTTGCTGAGGGAACTGCAGGTCTTAATGGAGAAAAGCTTTATCTTTGCTCTATTTCTCAGTCAACTGTTGCCAAATCTCCTCGCCCTTAGTTATGTCTGAAAGTGGTGTGCTGGGGTAAGAAGGAGCTATTGGCAACCTCGACTAACTGGCGTTGCCAAACTTGACTTATATTTGAGGGGAGATTGACCACACGGAAACGAGATAATGACAACGCTGTCCCCCAATAGTTGCCAAACTTGACTTATATTTGAGGGGAGATTGACCACACGGAAACGAGAGAATGAGCAACGCTGTCCCCCAATAGTTGCCATGCAGTTTACCTCAGCGATGATATCCAGTGTAGTGTGAGCACATGTGCTATCTCATACCAATGTGCGCGGCTCTCACTCGGCCAATGAACGGGAATCCTGTTGGCATTATACCTAGCAATTTTTTTTTCCCCATCGAACTGTGCCAAGTTTTTGGTATTGTACTTTCAAAAGCAGAATATATGTGTGCAAAGTTTTTCACTACCGCCCCTTTCCCCTCCACTTTATTTTTTTTTATTTTTCTTACTTGGGTGTGTTGGATAGCTTCTATAAGGATGCAATTTAAGGCGTAGTGATTTTTTATTCTCAACTGTAAAAAAGAAAGAAAAAGAAATAGAGCCGAAATCTCCGATAACACGGAGCAAAAGAATTTATCGCCTCCATTTTTTACGTGTCGCAATTTCTCGCAGCATTTTTTGAGGGAGGGTGTGGGGGGGGGGGCGGGAGTTCAAGGGGGCGGGGCGAGAGGGCAAGGCGAGCTAGGGCAGCTGTGCGGAGGACGTTGGACGGGCTGCATAAATTTTAC
>CABFWB010000834.1:193230-218591 GCA_902151455.1 Timema bartmani
TTTAAGGGGTGGTGTCGAGAGGGTAAGGAGTGTCATGGCAGCTGTGTGGAGGACGTTGCAAGGAATGTATATATTTTACTTTTGTTTTTTGGCTGACATAGGGGGGCTGGCTGGGCTCCTTCTTCAAATAATATATTATTTTCATATTAGTTCATATCCCATTGTTATGTCCGTCCGGCACAAATTCACGCGATTTTTCATCATCGCGGAGTTATTCATTAAAATGTCAAATATTACATTTTAAAATAAATTTGACACTCGATAGTCATTGTGATTATTTGTAGATACCAATGAATTGATTTTTCTTTGAATATGCTAAATAAATCACGATAAGAGCCTAGGACAAATTCTTATAATGACTGGAATTAGATTTAAAGGGTTGATTCGCTCATGGAAAACATGTCAAATAAAAGAAAAAAGGGAAGATTTTAAAAAGTATAGTAAATATCTAAATATTTTAGCCATTACTTTTGAAATTCCAGATGAAAATAGAAATTCAATGTAGACTGTTAGTTTTATCTCTAACCCACGCTATTTTTGCAAAGAACACGGTTATATTGGGCTTTAATAATTATTTTGTCAATATTATGATGTTATTACACACACCTACTTATATTTAATTTAATTTTTTACACTAATTTTAATGTATATATATTTTTAATATACTAAAATTGTTCCCCTAACTTTGAATTTGCACGTCGGTTCGACATGTTTTTAGCTTTTCCAATTTTTACCAACTAGTATCGATGCAAACATGAATCACCCGCTTTGGAGGACGCATGTTCTAAGGCTTTACTCTGTAGACTAGACTGCCAACGACGGGGAGATCGAGGTTCGAATCTCGGTCGGGTGTACTGAGGCTGGTTTTTCATAAATGGTTTTTCCACTCTCCATTCACGCAAACACGGGTACACTTCCTATAAATATAACCTTCCTAATCCCTTAAACCATTATTGTAATTAGTAAACAAGCGTATATAACCCGAACGGGTGATCTTGCAGTGCTAAAAAAATAAAATGCCTCTAGGACAGGTAATAACTTGTGATAAAAATCAACTCTACATGACCTACTGCGTGTGTGTTTTTTCGTTAAGTGCCTATTTGTATGCCTAAAATCCCATATTTTGATGCCTATTTGTCGGCTAATTCTAAACATTTTGGTGCCTAATAATCCGCTCTCTACTAATCTGTGTTGAATGCATTCCACATTTTGAATACACCATGTTGACCAACAGAATCAATAATTATTATTGGAGCATGATTTCGTCAGCTGTTAGACTAGACGTGTCACCTTTAGGCTTCTAACAAATCATTCTTTCTCCGATTGTTTTTCCATTTAAAAAAATGTACAGCTGGGACTAAACTCACGCATACTTCTTAACGATGCTATCAAGTGTGCTAGCGGTTGTTTCCCATCTTGATTGTCCACAATTCTCTCGGCTTCGGTCACCGGCTGTGACCTTTGATTAATGAAGAGGCATGCTGGGGGCGCGTGACGAAACGACAATTGTCCCATCTTGTTAGAATACGTCTGTTCTCTCTCTCTCTCTTTCTGCACGTTAATGACGTCACACGTATGTAACATCTTGGGGCGTCCGTTCATCGGGACCGCAACCGTGTCACTTGTCCGACAGGGGCAGTCGCGCGCTTGAGAAACGTCGGTCACTTTGAATTTGTGTAGTTGAAATTTTTTTTCTGAACAGTGCTTTGAACCCCGGACCTTTGGCCACTGTTCTACACCGAGCTTGGTTAAACAAACCGACAGTTGACTGGCTGACATCGAGGGTGGTATCCGGTGAAACGGACTCATCCAAACTTACACAAGATAGGCGGCCATTGTTGCGATTAACCGGCCCCGTGGTGTCGCGGTCAGTGCACCTGGCTACCATCCTAGGGTTCCTGGGTTCGTTTACAGCCCGGTAACTGGGAATTTTTTCCCGAAAAGGGAATTAACCCAACGGTCACCAGGTTAGGCTTAAGTTAGGTTTAAGTATTTCCACATGGTTCCACACCCTCATATTCACTATAAACATCATACTCACTATCACCATCACCTCATCTCATCGGGACATGAAAGAGCCTCCACGGAAAAGATGTACGATTAGTACATTCGGGCGTCCTCTGGGCGATGGTACATTAGTACTGGATAATGTTTCCATTACTAGGCTACGAATAATGTTGTCCAGACGCGCAATATTATTATAATTTAACGAGTGTACACTAATCGAAGCATACTACCCCTGTACACTGTAGTTTTATTAGACAATTAAATTACACATCTTTTTCTCATCATAGAAACAATGAATCTCCTCCCTACCATGAATGTGTCCTATTTTTAATTTGTAATACTTTCTACGCCTACATTTGTTACTATTTTCGTTTCGACGAACGTTGTGGCAGCCATTCATCGTATACATCAACTGCAGAAAACCACTCTTACCATTTTATTTTTTTACGAATAGAGAAAAAAAAAAGTGCTCGTAATTATTATTCTCGTTGGCATTTTGTCCTATTTTCTGGTCTCCGTGCCCTTTCCCCAAACGCGACACACACACACACGACAATTTTCATCTCTGCCTCTTTCCGCCTCTTCTGCGGGGGGTTCCTTCCCCCCATCTCACCCCCTTTTTAACCCTTCAATCTGTTCGACCATTATTATTCTCGTTTCATGAGCGGGGCTTTGTTGTGTATTGGGTAATTACTTTGTGGGCGGATCGATGCTTTTGTTCA
The DNA here is from genome assembly GCA_902151455.1 of Timema bartmani. Lineage (NCBI taxonomy): Eukaryota > Metazoa > Arthropoda > Insecta > Phasmatodea > Timematidae > Timema > Timema bartmani. The sequence goes on from CABFWB010000834.1 coordinate 195,960, forward strand.
AGGGTGTAGGGGAAAAAAAAAAGAGGGCGAGATAGATTCGATTGAGGCCTGTGATTGATCGGGTCCTGTTAACGGATGAAGGAGGTGTGAGATGAAGGCATCATCCCCTCCTCATTGGGTGGCTATCCCCGTTACTGTTACTGTGAAGGACTCCATCTCGCGACCACTCAACTTTATTTACGGTGATAAGATTTGTTTTATCCGCATCGGTGGCCGCGTGGTCTAACGCGCTACCCTCCCAGTAGACTAGACTGCCGATGACGGGGAGATCAAGGTTCGAATCTTGGTCGGGTGTATTGAGGTTTTTTTCGGAAATGGTTTTCTACTCTCCCTACACGCTAATGTGGATACACTTACTCTAAATATAACCTTCCTAATCCCTAACACATTAGCATAAAATAATCCGAATGGATACTAAGACACGGTGCTAAAAATTAAATTAAAAAAAACTAACCTTGACACTCTAGTCCTGATGTTCTGGTTATCACGAACTTAAAACCAGCGTCCAATATAGGCCTACAGGTTGTATGGACACATAGGAAAAATACAGGTTATTTAGCAAAATCTACTAAAATTACTGGAATATTTGTTAATTTGGAACATTTAACTGAAAACTTAAGTTAGTATGTTTTTGGATGGATGAAAAAGGGAACTGAAGATTTAAGCATGCTGATTGATTAATGTATTATTACTCCTTAAACAAGTTTTGTGAAGTAACAGAAGGAAACTGTATTTCCCCATCAATCTTAAATCATTCTGTTTTAAACATAAGTCACATGACTTTACACTGGTCACTTTGATGAAAAATGAAATTTTACTACCCTTTTCCTTTAAACTAAGCTGCCTGGAAAAATGGGAACTCCTTCTGGAAAACATAAGGAAATTTGGTAGTAAGAAATGGCAACCCTGATATAATAATAGTTTCAATTGCCTCTGATGTAAAAGTTTGAGGTTTGAATCTCAGTCAGGTGCACCGAAGATGTGATTTATATCTATAGTTTTCCTATCGGATCTCCGTGAGAATGCGGGTGCATTTCTTATAAGTTAACTTCTATATCCTCAACACTTAGATTAAATCGTCAGTAACCTTGGTGTCAAATATAATATTGCAAAAAAAAATTAGTGACTTATGACTATATAACAGGACGAAAGGTTTAATCGCGAGGGCATGTGGGCCTACTAGTATCCTACCTGCCTCGGTGGCGTAATTAACTAACGCGCTAGTTTCGTGTTGAGCTAGACTGCGGAGGACGTGTAGATTGAGGGTTCGAATCTCGGTCGGGTGAACTTGGGGGTCCTTTTACCCTAAATGGTTTTCCAATCTCCCTCCACGCAAATGCGGGTTCACTTCCTCTATATTCATACTTCCCAATTCCTAACCCATTAGCGTAATTGGTACTTAAGCGTATAACCCGAAAGGGCGGTGTGGTGCTAAATAATAATAATACTAGTATCCGCCTGTAATGAGGATGGGAAATCGTTAAGGTATTGGAAATTAATATTTTAAAGACACTGCTATATCAGCACGTGCCTTACAAACGGGTAGTAAGACGCGGTGCTAAAAAAAAAAGTTCCTTCACAAAGACACACACATACGTCACTATTTGTTTCATTCACTTGTGAAAGTGTGTACCCCTTGGAACACGATGTTGAGCTGGATAAAGAACTCTCCAGGGTTGATATACAAGTCCTATCTTCAAGTCCTTCAGTCATTGCTGTGTTTTTTTACCTCCCATTCTCTCCCTCTCTTTTCCTCCCTTCGACGTTAACGTTTTCTACCCTTGTGCTTGTGTCTGTGTTATTAGTTCGGTATAGTTGTTATTAATCGTTTGTAAAAGTCCGACGGGTGTTGGGGGGGGAGGGGTGTACCGGCCGCTTTGTTCTCACGCTTGGGGGTGTTCGATGAAAAGCTTAGAAAACCGCCGCCGCCGCGCCTCTCGTGTCCCTGATGACGTGATTGATGAGGGAGGGGACGATGCTGTATCTGGACCAGAATATCTCTCTCTCTCTCTACGATACCTCCCTCCGCGTGTACGCTGCATTCAGACGTACCCTCCCTCCCATTTTCCCTTCGGACAGGAGAGAGATAGAGAGAGATTTTTAACGCTGTGTTCTCCTGCGATGTGATGGATGTGTCCCCTTCTCCGCCCCCTTTACCCGACCAGTGATTTCGCTGGGGGAAGGGACTGGCATCCTAACCTACCGATAACCCACTTCACCGTTTCTAGTCCATCCGATGGTATCTCGGGAAAGACACCGGTTTCGGTTGGTATCGGCGATGGGAAGAGTCAGGCATCCATCCGCACCCCTCTCTCCTCCTAGAATCTGTCTTTTAGGTCTATAAAAAAAATAGGTTTAGTTTTGTGTTCGCTCGTAGTTTTACTGAAAGGCTAAAGGACTTGCGCTCCAAATTAAATAAATCAATCATCGGTTTCGACTGTATAGTATTTGCTAGTGACTGTTTCTTTTGAAGGGATTAGCGATTGATTTAATTTTATAGAATGAAAATTGTCTTTCCAAGCTAGATTGATTTTTTTTCTTATTTTATATTTTCTTTCTCTCGAACCTTTGGAGAAAGGAGTATTGTAATCGTAAAAAAAAATCAACTCAAGAGTTTTGATAATTTTTTTTTTAAAATTTATTTAGCACCGCGTCTTACTACCCGTTCGGGTTATACGCTTAAGTACTAATTACACTAATAGATTAGGAATTGGGAAGGTTGAATTTAGAGGAAGTGAACCCGCATTTGCGTGCAGGAAGAGTGGAAAACCATTTAGAAAAACCACCCCCAGTTCAGCCGACCGAGATTCGAACCTCGATCTCCCCGATCCTTGGTGGTCTGGCTCAACACGACTGGCGCGTTAGCCAACTACGCCACCGAGGCGGGTCAAAACGTTTTTGATAATTAATATCGACGTTTCACGACCGCCGTAACCGAAAAAGTTATTCTTTCGATGCTATTTGTTTGTCTGTTTGTAACTCGGCCTACAGCCGAAATCATTTTACCGGTTGGGCTAAAACTTGGTATCTAATGTTTTCATTAGGTCACCCCGAGGAGTTTTTGGAATTAGATATTTAACCTTAGAATTAAGGGTTGTTCAGTGAAGAGGGGAAAAAAAAAATCGATTTTCTTCAAACCAGGTTTTTATTACATTTAGTGTCTAGGCATTATTTAATTACAAACAAAATGGCAATAATCGTTTTAACATGAAAATAACAAGGTCTTAAAGGATACTAAACGTAGTAGAAATTCCCAATGTTGGTCATATCTACTCAACTATTTAAGGTATGAAATAACTTGTGTTTGTAAATTTGTAGTACTATTTAAAATAACATTCTTTTATTAGGAAAATATTCTTACAAAACCAATAGTTTCTGAGCTATAAGCAAATATATATTTTTTATAAATATCTTATAAAACAGAAATTGATTGTTATATTCTTCAGTGTTCCTCTTTTCTCAATGTTTCTGTAACAGTGTATTCCATTTTGTTGACTGTTTCTGCAACAAGATATATTATTTTGTTAAACAAATATTAAGCTAAAGTCTTTTCGCGGTGCTCTTAAACCTATGGTTCGAGTTTTATAAATATACATTAATGAGTGAAAATGTGACAAAAGCGAATTTGTGGAGCTAGGAGACTAGGCTTGATGAAAAAAGTGCTATAGATTTATCCTTCCTTTAACAAATACAGTCTTTTTTTTTTTATAAGCTCACAACAGAAAATTTAAAAATATTTGAGAACTAGCAACGAGCTTTCCTCTTTACCTTGAGATAACAAGTGTCGTAGTTTTATTCCGCCTCTTTCTTATTGACTTGACAAAGGGGGGTTGCAGGTGAAGGGATAAAGGTAGTATAAGTTTAGACATAATACAGAAGTAGTTCCAGAAAACTACACAGGCAGTTATATTTTAAGCGACTGATACTTTCTCGCTGACCGAGGCGGCCGCCTTAATTTAATGGAATAGGGATGATGAAGGTAGAATTGTATATTAAATACACCTGCATTTGCGGAAAAGGAAAGTGGGAAACTATTTAGGCAAAATCACTCCCAGTACACCCGACCGGAGTCCGAACTAGTATCTCACTGTCACCGGCAATCCAGTTTAACACGATGTTTAACGTGCTAGACTATGCGACCACCTATGTGCATTTTTTATGGTTATTAATACTAATAGTAATCATGTTTAACATTTATTTTTTACTATTTAATTATTATTATTTATTATTATTAGCACCACGTCTTACTACCCGTTCGGGCTATACGCACTTACGCTAATGTGTAATGGTAGGATGATTGTGAGATGAAATGGAGGACCTACAGTTTAACGTGGGATCCGAACCACGGTGGAGGCCTGGCATTCCACACATTCACAAGTCGTGATTAATACACGTCTTGTCAGAGATGAAGGAAGGGTTTGGCAATCAGATAAATCTGTACCGGGACCGAGGATTGAACCACGGACCCCCAACACAGAGGTCACCTACTATTTATTTGTAAAATATCTTATAACATTGTTTTATCCACTTTATGACTATATTCAAAATGATGTAGGCTCTTATCTTGATATTACTTTTATCTTTTTTTATTGCTTTTGAGCTTGAAAGTCAAGGTTTTATAAAACAAAATTAACGAGTCTACCTTGTTTAAAAAAAATAGGCTAACTTTGGTATACTCTCACAAACGTTGTCAATTGAAGCTTTACGATCGAGGGCTAATCCAAGAAGTCTATTTCTATCCAAGGTCAAAGTGATTCGCGTCGTCGAGCAATAAAGCATCCTCACAAGTTTAGCATCCTCAGTCTCTTATTGTTTCTCTCCTCTTTCCTCTCCTTTCCTCCTCTGTTAGGTGTTCCACACTAATGATACTTTCGAGATTTGGTATGTTCATTATGACAAGTACCGCCATTTCTCACCACAATTTCGCTCTGGGTGTGTAAGTATGAGGAATTAATGATGCCGAAGTTCAAACACATTTCTTTGCGGTCAACATTGATAACATTTTACTATATCATGTGTCTTATTCTATAGGTATTGATAATATCTATCAAAAATGACATCTTCAGGTAGAAAGACTTGATGTATGAATATATTAAAATGGTTTTAGTCACTTTAATAACTAATCTCTACTGTTTTTCCTACCAAAATCATACTATACGTATGATCATTGATTGCACCGGAATCTTGTTCCAGGCACACTAAGAGGCTGGTACTCAATTATTTTATTTTAAGGGGAGACGGGCGCTTTGATTTATTAATCAAACAAGTTTTAATCTATAAATATATTATGATAATTTTTTTTTCTAGGTTCACAGTAGTCAATTTTTAAGTTAATGTGGGATTGTTTTATGGGATTTTATGCAAGTTACAACACGTTTATTTTAAACGCTTGGAACTTAAACTTTTTAACTGACCAAAACTTTTTTCCTACATTTTTATGAAAACAATATTTAAAAATGTCAAGCAACTTAATAAATAATTCAGGATTTCTAAACGTTTGCAGTACTTTTCTATGTAGACATCATAGAATCTAATTTCACAGAACCTATTTTTATAAGACCTAAATTCATAGCTCTTAGTCTTGGGAAACCATGTCCACTGAATTTATATTTAATCCGTATTTTTGTTTAAACGCGAATAGTAAAAACTTTCCTTAGAAACAAAAGTTAGTCTTAGGCCCAATCTTACAATGTCACGTTAAAGTCCTCGTAATTTAACCGTTCGTAAAGTCTAACCGTTGGTTAAATTTGGCGTTGCGTTTTACAATACTATTTTGATGTTCTCGTCAAGTTACGGACGGGTGCCTTCCATTAGTTCTTATCATTAAGCTTCTCGGAGCACTAGATTTGCTACAAAGCTTTTGATTGGCTTAATTTGAACCAATAGATTGTAAGTAACTATTAAATGTCTTTAAAGTTATGGAGTTGTTAGGAAAACAGATTAAAGTACAATGCATGTTTATGTTGTTGTTTATAACACGTCATGTTATTCAATAATCCATATTCATAGAGTCTCATAAGTTTCTATCCAAATAAATATGGGTATACCTACTCTGTTTATTTTAAACAGGCATGTTTTAACCCAATTTTTAAAGCTTCAAAATCTTAAGAGTAGAGTCATAGTCAATTTTTAAACACACAATTTAATATTCAATTAAAAACCACCCTTAATTAACCATGGACGTGCACTGGAGGGGAGAAAGGGAAGAAAAAACACGTCCTATATTAGCCATTCAGGCCTACACATAATAGTCTTACAAGACTATAAAAAGATAGGTAGGCCTACAGCTATTGTCAATTATTACTATTAACAGCAAGAAATGACAACTCCAAATTGTAAAGTGAAACCATTGAAAATAATGTACATATTTTTAATAGGAAAGAAGAGCCTGTAGGCCTAAGCCAAAATAGTTGTAATAAAAGGCAATACCAGAAATTAAAAACCTCTGCCCCATGTCGTACGATGACTTATAAATCACTCTCTCTACAAATTTGACCAAAAGAAATGGAGGCGTCCCAAATTAAACAGCTATATTAAATAGAAGGAATAAATAATTTAACATAGTTATTTTATTATCATCTTTGTGTTAAACTGGGAGTAATTTGTTCTTAAAAAAAAAAAAAAATAAGAAGTACATGGGATTGAACACGAGCCGCTTGCTTGATAGTCTAACGCCGTATCATGTTCGCCAAAGTGGTACATATTGAAAACACGGAAAGTTAGAAATATAATACCTCAAATCTATGATTAGATGATCATTGGTGAAACATATATATAATTACTGGTGGACAATATTAAAAGCAAGAGAATTCATAAATAACTGTCCAAAGTTTCTAAAAATAATAATATAACCTCACTTGAATAAAAACCAATTGCCATAAAACAATATGGCGGAATGTTTGTAAGTTAATGTGGACGTTAAAATGCTAACCAGAAGGTAGACCTCACGTTAACTTTACGAGCACTTTAACGAGGACGCTAGCTCTAACCAAACATTGTAAAATCCAAAGTAGTGGTTGTTATCGCTTAACCGCATGTTAAGCCCTAACGAATAGAATAACATGACATTGTAAGATTGGGCCTTAGTTTGTATTTTGTTTGGCTCTCTATGATCATTGTTAACAAGATTTATATCGGAGCTATTTTTACTTTCTCTCTACACCTCGGAGAGAAAATATTGTGTTCGTCAAAAAAAAGTCGAACTAGAGATTTTGATAACTCTCGACATTACATGACCCACTAAAACCAAATGAGTAGTTTTCGTGATGCGTTCTGTCTTTACCTCGGGCTAGAGCTGAAATTATTTTACCGATTGGGCTAAAACTTGGTATCTGGGGTTTTCATCGGGTCCTCCCGATTGGTTTTTGGAATTAGACTTCCAACTATAAAATTAAGGGTAGTTTATTCAATGGCATAATGAGAAAAAAATCGATTTTCTCAAAATTCGCTCTGATGATTTTGATTAAATTTTATATCCAGACACTGTTTGTTACTATAAACAAGATGGCAATCATCATTTTCTCATGATAATGACTTTTAAGGTGTTTTACAGAAGGGAAATTTTCCAATTTTCATCATTTCTCCGCAACTATTTGAGATACGAAATAAATGATCGTTGTAAAATTGTAATACTATTAAATAAAATAATATTTTATTTGAAATATGTTTATAAAACCAATAGTTTATGTGCTATAATAAGTTGTATATACTTTTTAATTGAGGTCTTTGAAAATGAATTTGATTCTTATGCTCTTTGGTCTTTTCTAATTTTCTCTGTAACAATGTTCCAAGTTCCTGATGACATAGAGTAGGTAACAATGTATAATATTATTTCATTTATGATATTTGATGTAGTGTTTCTACAACAATGTATAGACCTACTATTTCGTTTGACAAATATTACGAGTTTTTAGTAAATGTATATTTTAAGATAAAAGAGGGAGGAAGTCTATGCGGTGCACCGGAACATTTATTTTATTAAAAAATAAGAAAAGTTGGTTAAAGTAAACCCACACCTATGGGCATGGAGACAGAGGCATCTTTCATGTCTCATCTGGTTTATTGGGGACGGGAGGAGGGGTGTGTTGTTTATAATTTCGACCGGATGTAGCGAAGTTGGATCCGTATTTACCTCCCTCCATTAAGATGCGGATACGTTTTTCTAAAATTCTACCTTTTTCCTTAATTAGAGTAAATATGCAAATGGCCCGAACAGCATTAAAATATAGTGCAATAAAGTTAAAAAAAATATTGTTCAAACTTTATAAAACAGAGGGCATTAATATATAAAATTAAAAAAATTATTGAAGGAAAGTATCTGCCATACTTAAGGTGGGTTGGAAGGAGTCGCGAGAAAAGGTAAGTGTTTTTGCAGTTTTTATAGCAAAACATTGTTTTTTTCCAAAATAAATAAAAATATTTCTCCATCGTCAATGGTTAGTTTAATTTTCTTCATACGGTGATATCAACAGTTGTTGAATATCTGTCCTGAGCATAGCGGCATTAGATGAGAAACTTTTTAAATGAAGAGAAAAAGTTGTCATTAAATTCCAGAACATCCATAACAGATATTCAAGAAATTTTGAAGTCATCGTGTGAAGAAAATTAAATTATATATTTTTACTAGAGCAATATTGTATTTATTTTGGCAAAAAAAAAAAAAGTTTTGCTATAAAAACTGTAAAAACACTGGCATTTTCTCGCGACCCCTTGCAGCCCGCCTTAATCAAATTACTATCACAAAAAAATGCCCTTTTATAACGTGTGTTTTGTTTTAAAAACTACACACTTATCAAAATAAAATGATAATGTGTAAAAATCAAGCGGGAGATGGAATTATTTCCTCTTCAAACATTGCTGTTCCAGAGACCAACGTGTCATTATTTCCACCGTTCTTAGGATTTCTTTTCAATCAGACATCCATTCTCCCGTTAATCAGTCATTTCCGATAATGGCTGTTGTTTGGTTTACCTATGACAACTGTAGAGTAGAGTGGTTAGAGGAGGGTGGAGGGGCGGGCAGGGGGGGGTTCCATTTATTGAGCCACCATCTTCCTCTTCCAAACAACACTCCTAGTTTCCATGGCTACTGCTTCCAAATGAAGGGTTTACAAAACCTTGTTTTCTTCCAGCGCTCTTTCCAAGCCCCCCCGTCTTTCCGTCTCTCGATTCTTTGTTATTTTCTTCTTTTCCCTGGAAGTGCGCGTTTTTCTCTTGTCGAAGGTGTCGGGGAGGTGAATCTAATGGGGATGGGTTCGCCGCGAACTACGGTGGGTCGTCTCGTTAAAGGGAACCAATTACACTTCTTCAAGGAAAGGGCTCGGTGGGGAGTTTGTAGCTACGCTGTTATTCCCTCCCTCCCTCCCGCCTTCCTTTACTTACCTCTTGATGAAGTTCTCAGGTTGTTACACTACACACCTCTCTTGAATCACGACGATAAATGGAAATACTCGTCTGAGACTCTGGAGAGGTCGCTAAGGTTGTTCGTACGAGCAGTGGCTCTGACTGAAATGACGATCCCGATTGGCGGCCCGATAGGAGTTTTCACCTCCTTCGGTGGCCGTATGGTCTGACGCGCTACTCTCGCAGTAGACTAGACTGCCAATAATGGGGAGATCTAGGTTTGAATCTAGATCGGGTGAACTGAGGGTGGTTTTCCTACTCTTCCTCCACGCAAACGTGGGTACACTTCCTATACATATAACCTTCCTCATACCTAAAATCATTATCGTCACTTGTACATAAGCGTATAATCCGAACGCAGGGGTGGCTTAAGGGCCGGGCGAACCGGGCGGCCCTCACGGGGTGTCGGCTTAAAGGGGGCGCCAAACAGACCACCAACTTAACCTAAAGTAACCTGAGTGTGATAAGATTATGTTAGGTTTGAGGACTATTTTCATATCACGCCCAGTTTACGTAAGGTTTGTGAAATATTTTCGTATATTCTTACCCTCCCCCTGTTTTATAGAGGGGCACCAAAAAGCTATCCCGCCCGGACGCAAAATTTACCTCGGGCCGTCCCTGTCCGAACTGGTAGTAAGTAAGACACGGTGCAAAAAATAAATAAACAGGAGTTTTCCATTCTCTCTCCAGTTAAATTTCGATGCAGTTAACGATCTAGTAATGACATAGTCAGTGTCCATACCAGTTTCCTTTTACACATAGCAATCAGTTAGATCCGTTATTCGAACGGATAAACCGCATCAAAATATCGGCTCCACGCTTTATCCACGTGATTGTGTTGTGTTGAATACGCCTTCGGGCCAACCTCCGCTAAAAAAATCTGTTTTAGTAATTTTGGGGCTAACTACAGCTAGTGAGCGTGAGCTTAGGGCAGTATTTTTGAAATTTTTATAGCATAAACATTTTTTGGCCAAAATAAATCAAATATTTCTTCTATAGAATCATAGAGTTATGTTTTCTGCACATGCTAATCTCAACAGTTCTTGAATATCTGTCGAGGGTGTTCTGGAATGTCGTGAGATTTTCTCTTTATTTAAAAAGTTTGTCATCAAATGCCGCTATGCTCATGGCAGATATTCAAGAACAGCTTTTAAGATTAGCACGTGTAGAAAGCTAAACTCTATGTTTCTATAGAAGAAATATTTGATTTATTTTGGCCAAAAAATGTTTATGCTATAAAAACTTGAAAAATAATGCACTAAACTCGCGCTCACTGGCACTGGTAATCAGGGTGCGAATTTTAAGCTTTGTACCTTATCGGGAATTTTGAGAAAATCTCTGGACAGACAGACAGACAGACAGACAGACACCATATGTATTTGATTGTATATATTTTAATACTATCCTGCAGTTGGATTTTCAATAGTTCGAATCTACTGGTATGCCATCAATAGTGAGTCTTATGGTCTAGTCACCGCCAGGGTTCGAATCAGGGGTGCTCCAGCTTATAGTATTGTGACACGTGTGGCTAACTTGCCTCATTTGTCCTTGACCTTGCTCACTTTGAAAAATAAACTAGATTATCTTCTTCAAACAATGAGTAGGCTACTGACTCAAGGAAAAGCAAATGCTATTATTAATACTGACATAACGATAACTTAATTTGATCTTCAATTAGTCGTAAAATATCTTTGGAAACAGGAATCAAACCTGAGACCTTTGTCTAAGTGTAGCATTGTATTACTACTGAGCGACCCAGGATTCGTCCCGTGCCCAGGGTAGATAATATCGTCACTCATAGTTTAAATTCATGATTTATTGGATTTATTATTTACTGTCAATTCAACTCGTCTGGGGTACAGCTTAATTAACACTGAATTTTCACGCTATTTAAAGCGTCACACTTGCAAATAGATTGGATTTGTGGTTCTGCGGAGGTCGAGGTTTTAATCTAAGATTAATGGACATGAAATAGGCCTATGTAGGGAAGAGACCGCAAGGGAGACCAAGGAAGAGATGGGAGGAACAGATAGTAACAAGTGTGCAAGTGATAGGAGATTGGAAGAGAGTGCAGGAGGAAGAATGGTGGAAGGACAGAGGGAGATGGAGGCGTTTTACTAAACAGACCCAGTCACAGGCTGGATACAGTTCATGAGGATGGTCAAGGGGGAGTGTTGCATGTGTGATTTATCACTAAGGTTTTTTTCATCTTATTTCTACGTGAACGAGGTACACTTACGCTAATCAAGCTTCCTCATTTTACTCAACAGATTAAACCATTAACAACGTTTGTGTTGAACCAAATTATTAAAAAAAAAAATCTTCGCTAATCGCTAAAGACTCGTTAAAAATACAATTAATTTTAAATTAAAATAATGGTGGGAACTATTGTATTGGTACTTACATGATTTAATTTGTTCTTGTGTTTTATCCTTTAGGAAGTATCAAGGCATGTGGCTTATACGCTTATGTACCAATTACGATAGTGGTTTTAGGGATGAGGAAGGTTATATTTAGAGGAAGTGCACCCGCATTTGCGTCGAGGGGAAACCATCATCTGTACACCCGACTGAGAATCGAACCTCGATATCCCCGTCATCGGCATTCTCGTCCACTGCGAGAGTAACGCGTTAGACCATGCGGCCACCGAAGAGGGTATTTCCTCAATTGTTTGCCTATCTACCTCTACACAAATTCGGGTACATTTCATCTAAATTTCTTCCTTTAATCATCACTACCCTTCTAGCGTAATATTAAGATGCGAAATTGTTTAGCCTATACGAGTGCTGGGACGCTTTAGAAAATAAATAAAAAAATACAAAAACACGTGTTTTTGTGTTGCCTGGAGCTTTCGTTTGTTCATCTGGACAATCCCAACTGTGGTAGGATGTCAATAACTGCTTCCTCTTCTTGGGCCCCCTCTCTGTCTTTCTAACTATGTCTTACTTGCATCTCTTGGGCTCAAAGAAAATACCTCCTCCAGTATTCAGTAGAGGTCCCTGCTACATTCATGCATGAGCCACATTCGGCGGTGTTTATTCAATAGGGAGTCCTCCCTCTTTGCCCCTATTCCTCTCTTATCCTGACTTGCTCTCTCTCTCCCACGGAATATACACTTCGTCCATACTCTCCGGGAACATGTATTAAAGATTTCGTTGTAAATAAAAACAATACTCTCTCTCTCTCTCTCTATGGGTCTTTCATACACCCTTTCCTCGTTCGTTTGTGCCAGATGGTAGTTTGGTAGGAATTCGAAGCTTTGTTCTATTTTACTTTAGTTGGGGGTAGAGATCAGGGGTGATATTGTTTCATTTTGATTCTAAAGTGTAGCATTTCTAATTACATTGCTAAGGAACGAATTTAAGGTCGGGATATAAGGAACCCGAGTCAAGGGCAGTGTTTTTGCAGTTTTTATAACAAAACATTTTTCTGGTTAAAAAATTTAAAATTGCTTCAGTTAAAATTTTCTTCACACGATGACCTCAACAGTTGTTGAATATCTGTCAAGGGTGTCCTGTAATTTAATGACAACTTTTTCTCTTCATTTAAAAAAGTTTCTCATCTAATGCCGCTATGCTCTAAAGATATATTTAACAACTGTTTGATACCACCACATGAAGAAAATTAAACTCTTTTAAGTTTCAACTGGAGCAATTTTTTATTTATTTTGTTAGAAAAAAAGTTTTTCTATAGAAACTGCAAACAGATTTCTCTTTTCTAGCGTCCCCTACATCCCCAACTTAATTTTGTTTAACATTTTAGAAAACATTTTAAAAGAATAGTTGAAAGTAAGGAGTGGTTATAATGAAAGTTAAGACTTAGATAACTTGATCTAAAAGTTTATAAAATTAATTTATAAATTAAGCAGTTAATAAAGTGGTTAATGTAGACTATTAAGTAAAATTGACAAGCACTAAAAGCACTTTATTAGTTGCTTAATTTTAAATTAATTTTATAATTTTCTATTTCAACTTATCTAAGTCTTAACTTTCATTAATTTCGTTTGTTGAATTTATTATTTATATTTTCACTTCTTTCTTTAATATTTTATTGAAAGTAGAAACAATTTTTTTATCTTAATGATCTATGCATTAGTGCGCACACACATTAAAAAAAAATCTTCATATCCATCTAAATATTACATTAGTTTCACACACCTGGCACCAAAATAATCAGGCACTTGCTAGAATTTTGAAAATTATATACTTAGTTTCTATGTCCACAACTAGCTAAAAAAACTTAAAATCTGTTTTCCAAATCCTACTATTCTAATTTGAGAAAAAAAGAACAAAATATTTAATATGATCTTAAGAAAAATACAGTTTCCATCAAATGATAGCTTGTAAAAACTACAAAATAATAATTTTTGAAAATATTTTTTTTTATTAAAAAAAGAACAAATTTGTTTATACCAGTTTTTATTAGATTAAAAGCTATGAAATAGACTATTTAAATAATTGTCTTTGCAGCTCTAACGAAATAACAAATCAAGGCCTACGCTTGAAAGATGGGTTGGAAGGGGACATTTGACGATCCATAAAACATAATATTTTAACTACAGTAACTAATTTATATAATTATCGCCACTATCGATAGCCTGACAATAATTATGCTTTCACCAAATTATCGATGTGGTTTTCGTTAAAGCTAAATAGGATGTAAACATAAGATTGTGTCTAAAAGTTTCACACAAATATTTAAATCTCTTTTCTGCAAAATAAAAAACTATAAATTCGTAGAAAACATTTTACAGGCTTGCCTTCCTAAATGGTTAAAGCCATAGGAACATTATTAAGATTCTTTTGTCATAAAAATCTGAACAATATTTTAGTTAAAAAATAGGGTGACTTGGCGGTCTAGGGGTAAGGTGTCAGACTTCTGTGCTAGGGATCCGAGGTTCTATACTCGGTCCCGGCACAGATTTATCTGATTGCCAAACCCTTCCTTCACCTCTGACAAGACGTGTATGAATCACAACTTGTGAATGTGTGGAATGCCAGGCCTCCACCGTGGATCGGATCCCACATTTAACTGTAGGTCCCTCCATTTCATCTCACAATCACCCTACATAATAATAATAATAGTAATACTAATAATAATTATTATTATTAATAAAATAACAGCTTTGGTATTTACGAGGAAATTAGCTGTCAAATTTTCAAGGGAAGAGCACTAAAAAAAAGTGGTCAATATTGATCACCTTTATTACCATATTATTAGTGTTATTTTATGGGTATTGTTAATATAATCATTAGTAACATCTGCGGCTCATATGACAAGGCATATGAATACGTGAAAGTAGGTCTAGTAATTTTTCTAGCTGTCTTTATATGAAAATTGAACTGTATTTGTGAATGCAATTTGGCAACTAATTATTATATGGCTAACATTTTAGTTTAAGGTGTTTTGCTTACTATTATTCTCTGAAGTAGTGGTTGAAAAATCTAATAATATTACTACTGTGACATATTCTTGCAAATTAAATCTATAATAATCATTCATTTTAAATAAAGCTCTCTGTGGATGCCAGAAATGATAGAAGCGGTGTTTTAAAGTACTTAACTATTTCATTCTGGTTTCCAACCAACATTTGCTTTATTAGTTTAGTTTAAAACGTAAGCTTGGATTACTTACTAAAAGGCCCAACATAAACTGTGCCCGTTTTAACTCTAAATAACTTTTGTTTGCCAACATTTTCAATAATCTGGATTTTGTTATTACACTTAAAAATAATATCCTATATGTATTTATTTTTGTATTGACTTATTTCATTAAAAATATGTGTAAAGACTGAAATTTTAATTTTGTGAGTCTATATTTTAATTAAATGCTGGATATTTCTATTTAATTGTGTAAAATACTCACTACAAAGCCGACATGCTTGTGTTCCTCACAATAAAATAGAATTTAAAGCAATTTATAGTTATTTTAAGCGTGATCATATATATATATATATATATATTTTTTTTTTAAATGCAGAAACATTAAGGGCTTTAAGATTAAAAGAGCATGTATGACTCGGTGTTTGGATGTTGTTTAAGGAAGTGAGGAGAAAGTTAGTGAGGATGGATTAAGAACGGAGTTGTTTTTTGAACTATGTCCACAGTTTCTTGCCTACCCCATAAGGGACCAATGTTATCAGGTATATATGTATTATGCATGTGTGTATGTATATATGTACGTACGTATATGACTTGTTTTTTGTTTGTGACTATCCTTTTGAGGGGCAGAATGGGGAAAGGGGATTATAGTATTGAGGATGTATTGAATGTATAATCTACATTTACAATATCAGGCTTACGACTTGACATTCAGCAGGCCCCCCTACACTTTAAATGAAAAAAACAACCCTCATACGTTGTACGTGAGTCCACTTACATTATTTAAATCGCTGCCCTTAACTACAACAACAAAAACTCTAGAAAGCTAAATTTACAGGTATTTAATATTAATCATCCGCCTCGCTGGCGTAGTTATCTAACTCACTAGTTTCATGTTGAGCTAGACTGCCGAGGACAGGGCTATTGAGGTTCGAATCTTGCTCGGGGGAATTGGGAGGGGGGTTCCTAAATGGTTTTCCACCCTACCTCCACGCAAATGTGGGTTCACTTCCTATATATTCAACCTTACCAATTCTTAACCCATTAGCCTAATTAGTACTAAAGTGTATAACCCGGACGGGTAGTAAGACGCGATGCTAAATAATCAAAATATTAATCAATTTTCTTGTCCTCCAGCGATTAGGGCCTGTCGTAACTTCATATGCCTTATAATCTAACTTAGGACTAGGACAGGCACAACATCCAGTCCTCGGACGTTAATTTATCAATGTGAAAGGGGAATTCCACGTTTTGCCAACGATAAATTCTTTGGCCATGCTGGGAATCTGACCCGAGACCCTTAGCTCGGTAGGAAGACGGGCTACCGACTGAGCTAATATGTCGGATTTATTTTTATTTATTATCTTCTCTCAAAAGTAACAGCTTCAGATCAAATTACTTGACACATGTACATATGAAAGTTGTAACTATCAGATAACGTTATTCACACCAGTTTCCTCGTATATATTTTCGAGCTGAAGGGATAGGGTCTTACATTGGATATCATATCTGAGGGAAATTCATGGATACTATTAGGAAAAATCGTTGTCATTCTCTTGTATTTGTGAGGTCGATCTTCTCTTATTATTATTAGCACCGCGTCTTACTACCCGTTCGAGTTATACGCACTTACGCTAATGTGTAATGGTAGGGTGAATGTGTGAAATGCCAGGCCTCCACCGTGGTTCGAATCCCACGTTAAACTGTAGATCCTCCATTTAATCTCACAATCACCCTACCATTACACATTATCGTAAGTGCGTACAACCTGAACGGGTAGTAAGACGCTGTGCTTATAATAATAAAATAATAATACTAAAACAATTTTAATATATTAATACATCAAGAAATGTTATCTAAAGTGGTCACTTTTGATAGATATTATCAATACCTATAAAATAACACAAATAATATAGTAAAATATTATCACTGTTGGCCGCAAAGAAATATGTTTGAAGTTTCTCTAATGTTCTTCCAACCAAAATCGGGGTATAGGTGTACTGTCTTATGATGAGCCGTGCCAACTCCTGGATTATGTTTAGAAAGTACGCGTTAGCTTAAACTTTCTCTCACTTTTCACATAAAGAATATAACTATATTTTTTTCATCATAAACAAACACTAAAAACATATTTGTGAATCTAAATTACTGTATCTCTTTTTCCCTTAATTTCAAGGGACTTTTAAAAACGCTTATAACCATAACTGGAATATACCGGAGAGAGTATTTTTCTTAAGTTCGGATATTAATTTGTAGCTCTAACCATTGCTGAAGTGATTTCTTTCGAATCCACTCATCCAATCTCGGGCATCATCTCAAGAGAAGATATTTCTTTACGGCCCAAAGAGGAAGATTAAACAACAATTTGCGAAGGAAGAAAAACGACTACTCTTTCAGTTTTATAACATCTGGAACTTTTAGCTTTTTTTTTTTTNGTTTTCGTTTAGGGAGAATTTATCTAGTTTTTGTTAAAAATTCATCTTTTGGATTTAGGGCGGCTCGTCACTTCATTTTGCGATACAAACCAGTTGTATGGTCTTTATGCCGGGATCACGATCAACTTAACGTTAACTTAAAGTTAACTTAACGTAAAGGACCTCCTCGTGTGTTTAAATGGAGGCGATCACGATTCAGTTAACTTAACGTAAGAGATGTCCTGGGAGGTCTTTAACTTTAAGTGAACGTTACTTGAAGGGTATCACGTGATCTAGCCAGCCAATCATTATGCGAGTGACGTCAACAGGGCTATTTAGTAACTCATTTGTTGGTATTATGACCAATGTTTACTCTTTAGCGTAAGTTCTAGTGATCAGACATTGAAACAAAATAATTAAACTAATATAAAAAAGCTAAATTTATCAAAATAGTTTTGTTATAGATATTTATTAGAGCGATAGAAAACTGTAAGCATTCACAGATCATCACTGTATAACTAGTACAAATCACAGATCATACTCGAGAATGAAGATGTTTTGCTCGAGTTGTTACCTTAAGCTACGTGAATCGTGATCATACATACGTTAAGTTAACTTTAAGTGAACGTTACGTTAAGTTAACGTTAAGTTGATCGTGATCCCAGCATTACTATATGACACATAGGCCTACTCATTTGTAATCATCAATTACAGAACAGTTATATATCATTTAATATATTGAAATCTAGTTCATGCTCAAATTCCTCAAACTAACTAATGTTTCTCCGCTAGACCAGGCGTCATCTCTCGCAATAGATTGGACTGCCGATGACGCGAAGTTCTGGATTTGCATCCCGATTAAGTGAACTGAGTTTTTCTTTCTTTCCTAAATGATTTTACACACTCTACGAAAATTCGGGTACACTTCCTTTAAATTATACCTTACTTATCTCTTAACACATTAACGTAATTTACTACACATGCGTATAGCCCGAACGGGTAGTAAGACGTGCTGCTAAAAAACTGTTGTCTTAGTAATTTATTCGTTAGTTTATATTTTTTTCATTCTATATATGCAAACACTTCAGATAAAATAATCTAACAGCATATTAAAGAATGTATGATTTTATACAGTTAGCTTACTACACCGAGATCGAGGTTCGAATCTTGGCCAGATGTAAAAAGGGTGATTCTCCACTTGTGATTGTTCCATAAAGTCTACCTAAACCCTCTCTTAAACTAACGCGAATGCACTTCCTTTAAATAACCTTTCTTAGAATACACTGCCAATAATAACTCTTAGGGTTCGGCCAGACTGACAAGCATGCGAGCGAGCTCGCAAGCGACTGGGTGGCCAGACTGGCGAGCGCGTGATTAGCAGATAGCTCTCGATAGTTGTTGACGAGGAGGCTCCGAATCTTGGCTTAGTGAACTGAGGGGGGTTTTAACAAGTGATTTATTGTTGTGGTTTTCTCATCCTCTCTCCCCGCTAATGGTGATTCTTATTTGTAGAGGCCTACTTTGATTATAATATTGAAGTATTTTAACGTATCAGTTTTACATATATCAATTAAATTAGGCCGTTAGTAGCAAGTGTGCTAAACCTATCGATATTAATAAAAATGTCAAAATGAGAAGTTTTCCTAGACACTCAATGAACCAACATACGATAATATTGCCTAGCGCCTGTAAACTAGACTGTACCGGGACGAGCGCGCGCGCTTGAAAAATATAACCAGTTCTATCTTTCAAAAGTGCGCGCCCAGTCGCTCGCTCGCTCAGTCTGGCCGCCCCCTTGGTGCCGAACTTAACACTTTAACAAATATGCTATAATCTTTTACTCTTAGCTGCGAATACTATGAACCTCAATACACATAGAAGTGTTTCAGTTTGAAAGTATAGAAGTGTTTTTTTTGTTTGTAAGTATTGAAGCTTGTTTGTTACAATGAAACGCATTGCTCCTGATGAGGCTAAGGAGATGACTTACCAAAGTATTTTGTTCCTGAAACGGGATGAGAGGGAAAACAACGCGCATGTTTGTGACTTTTTTATTCGATAATTCCGTGTGTGCTTCTATTGATATTCATTTTTTTTTATCTTCCTGAGCAGACAAACAAAGGAACCGGCAGGAAACTAGGAATAAAGCGGGATGGTTTTATTCGTTTCTCGTAAACATCAGCTACAGATACGCGTTTTATTGGATATTTGCTTGTAATATCAGTTTTTTCAACATAAAATTGCGTATATATATAAAATCTTCAGGGGTGGCCAAACTCCAAAGTATGAGAGATATTTAAAAAAACATTTTTTTTAAAAGTGATATACCTAGTTTAATAATATGCCGTATCGCTTATGGGCTGTTATTGTAACGTGTACAGAACCATTGCTATCACACCTGTGTACAAATGGAAGCGAGGTATATAGCTTGGATTCATAATTTAAATACAAGCAAATTTAAATATAATAATCTTACTAAAATTGAACTTCTTTTAATGCAATAAACTACATAAACTATTCATTCTATGGTAGTCAAATATTAAAATATAAACATAGTGCGGAATTTACAGATAGGAATGGCATTCACTTGAGTCTACAATACATTTTTTTTTAGATGTTTGTTCAGTAACTTGTCGTTCCTTTTCCAATGCAACTCCAAATATGTTCATCTTTGACTCTGTGAGTCTGCTTATTTATTTATTTTTCAACACCTTCATAGTTAAAAATTATGACAAACGTGGGGAGAACCAAACGTTTTCATACGAAACAATTGGATGATTCTCTTTCGAGACAAGAGATCACACATAAACCGAACTGAGAAAAGTTGGAAAGCTATCAGCTCAATTTATAGTTAAATTCCATCTTCCTGAAAATGTTGCGTTGATTCAACTGTACCAGGTTTAAATTCCATTGTCTATTAAAGGAGTTGAAACGTGCATTTATCTCAACTTACGATAAAACTCTGCTCTCAAGGTGAACATAATTTCAATATGATTTTCGTCAAGAGTAAGGCTCGTGATTGCAGCTTATCTTTCAAACAGGGTAAATGTTTAACGTCTCCTTGGCTGAGGTCTTTCTCCCAGAGTTCAAGTTTATTTGCCAAACACCAGTATATCAGCCATCATCTCTCCTTAATCCTCGTTCGGCTCGGGCTCTGATGCGGGTGGTTCAGTCCATTTCGTTTTTCTTTGGAGTTAAACAGAAACATAGAATCCTACAGTTGCTCAAGATATTAACATTACTATTTCACGCTGTAGTTCGTTTGAAATAATGTACTCGTCCTTTGTTCAACCAACGTACTTTTGTTTGGACCAGGTTATCATATACTGGCAATTCAGGTACTTCTTGTCAAGGTGGAGTCATGAACCAGTCGAGAGATTGATGAGTTAATTTTAAGGGTGTTACATGGGGTAGCACTGAAAGCCTTGCAGCTGTTTCGAAATTCTGGATCATTTACGAAGTGGTTTGATATTTCTTAAAATGGTTTTCAACAAAATCTAGGCTTAAGTTTTGACCAGTTAAAGAGTTTAAACTTTAAATCTAAAGTTAAAAAAAANGACTGGTAGCTTAAATATAACAATCATGCATTTGCTTCAAATTTTCTGTTGTGACCCTATCAAAACAAGACTTTATTTGATAGAGGAAGGCTAATTCTAGGTCTCTATCGTTTTACTTTAATCTCAGAAGTACAAATATTGGCGTAAAGCTTAGTTGAATTTTTTCTAAAAAATTTAAACTTAAAATTTAAACTTTATACCTAGATAGGGACCTGTTGATAGCTTTCACCTACAGTTTGGTAGAAACCATATTTAAAAATATAAAACCACTTCTTCAAAAATGCGGGATTTCCAAGCGCATAAAATGCCCTCCCCATGTAGCAGCCTTAAGAGAAAGAACGTAGGTCGCAGAGCTGCGATTTTTGCTGAGATGAATAATCTTCAATAGAAGACTCATTCAAAAACGAAGAACAACTGACGAACAAGGTAGCAGTTATCCCGATAAAGAGTGAAAATTCCTCCGAAATCTGAAGCTAGAAAAGATAAAATAGGGTAAAAGGAGGGGTGGAAATAACAATTACAGAGAAACTACCGACAAGTAGGGTTTCAGAACTGGTACCGGGTCCAACAAATCAAGAGGCAATACTAAAATATACGGTGTAAACTACAGTGGCTCACTTAGAGAATAAAGTGATATTCAACAGCTCATTAACCATTTGTAATCTTTACAGGGGGTGGATTGAAAATCTATCAAATCAACCTCTCGGAAAATATTGAAATACTTTGTAGTGATTGTCCGTGCGACAATGTTTTGGTGTTGCTTGAGACTTCTTCGAATTATACATTATACACAGCGATTTAAAAATATCGATAGCCGGTTTTGGAATGTAAAATTGATCTTTGCCTGTGGCGTGGTGATACTGTAGCAATCGGTGAAAATATTCCTCTACAGGAAGTATTAGTCTACTAAAACAGGATCATTATTAGTTTGTGTTTTTAAATCCAAACTTTCCCTTTTTCCAACATCCATGTCAGCCCATACTGCTTGTTACTTTTCTTCTTGTCTGGATTTCTCAAATCTAAAATTTCACAAACAGCTTATTTTATTATAGAAATGGTGCAAGAGTTTTTAATTATATTGTCCCTTTTATTACTATATTCTTTCATTTACTCATTAAATTTTACCTTCAAAATAAGGGGTTTGTTTTGAGTGCCGCTTACAGTAGTATTGACTTGTATATTTTCATTTTCAACACTTTGAGTTTCCGTGCCAATCTCCATTTTTCAATTAAAAACACCCACAAAAAGTGAAAACAAGATGAAGCTGTTTACATTTTACTACGTAAAAAGTTTAAACAAACGAGGCAATGCAAACTGGAAGACAAGCTTGATTTTTTTTTTAGCGCGCCGCGTCTTAGTATTACGTAGTTCAAGTATTACGTAAGCACCTTAGGGGGGAGGGGGTTCGAGCTTTGCTTATTTTTGCTGACAGGGGGGGAAGAGGGTCAGAATAATGCTTACGTAAAACAGAGAAAGACTTGCAAAATTGAGGGAGGGCGTAAGTGCGTACAACCCGAACGGGTAGTAAGACGTGGTGCTAATAATAATAATAATAATAATAATATAATTCCATAAGGCATAATTATGCTTAATAGTAATTTATGATATTTTTTGTCTCATTTTTGAATATTATGTAAAAAATATATATATTTTTACTTTTTCG
>CABFWB010000835.1:0-15819 GCA_902151455.1 Timema bartmani
TATGATCTTATTCATCACTCTCAATGCCCGACCACATGCGTTCTCCACGTGCGCAATGAAGTTCCTCTTCTCGTCAAGAGAAGATAGTGGGGAGTGGATGAGGCTACATAATGATGAGCTGCATACCCTGTACTCCTCGCCAGACATTGTCAGGGTAATAAAATCTCGCAGGCTATGGTGGGTAGGTCTTGCAGCGTGAATGGGAGTTTCTAGAATCGCGTTCAAGCTTTTGAATGGAAAACCCAATGGGAAAAGACCGCTGGGAAGACTCAGACACAGATTGGGAGGATAACATTTGGATAGAACTGAGAAAGATAGGGTGTAATGAGATAGACTGATAGAATTAACTCAAGATAGGGATAGGTGGTGTACTTTGGTGAGTGCGGTAATGAACTTACGAGTTCCTAATGCCATAGAGTAAGTAAGTAACATGTACTATATCTTTACAAACTTGTTTATGTCAACTTTGGCCCTTACATATCCCTACAACTTTTTTTTTCTTGTATCTGGGAGGAATATTAGCTGAACAGAGTTGTTTACTGTGTGCCTAATAGCTCCGCCAACAAGAGCGGGTCCTAACTACGAGCTGGTACCTGAACAAGGGTATTACAAGTTTCACACTTTGGGCCACACCTGGGAGGAAGCCAAAAAGGTCTGCGCCCAAGAGGGGGCTCATCTCGCCATCATAAATAATGAGGCAGAGGCCAAGATTGTCCAGCAGATGTTTAAGCAAAACCCCAAGAAACAAAATGTTTCCCACTCGGACTTCGCTATGATTGGTTTCCATGACCGTTTTGTTGAGGGACAGTACATTACCATATTCGGTAACTATATATCTGGAATTTTTCACACCAATATCTTATTACTCTGACTACATTATAAAATATGTTTTTTTTTTCACCACATCTTACTTACTAGCTGTTCTGGTTATATGCGTAGGTACTAATTATGCTAATGTGTCAAGGAAGAGGAAGGTTGTATTTAGAGGAAGTGTGCCTGCATTTATGTTAAGGAAGAGTGGAAACACATTTAGAAAAAACCACCCTCAGTACACCCGACCGAGATTCAAACCCTAGTCTCCCCATCATAGGCAGTCCAGTCTATTGTGAGACCATTAGGCCACTGAAATGGGTACAAAATATATTAAATGTTAAATCAATTTAAAGTGAATAATTTGGTTTTAGCCGCAAGTACACTCAGTTTGCCAACACTCTTACAAAGACCAAACACTAGAGCCCCAATTTTAATGTAGTATTAACTTATAAAATAATTATATAAACATGTAGCATAATCAGTTAAAATATGTAACAATAAATAAACCTTCACCACCGTCCCCCCTCCCCCCCAATAACTTAAATTTAATATTATGGCTGCAAATTTCTGAAGGAAATAATAGAAAAACACATACAATCTACTATTTTAAAGAGTTGTATTGCATTATTAGTTTGTTTTACACCACTTAAATTTCCCATTAAATAAATGGTATTATTTAACTGATTTTAGAAATCATACAAACACTACAGACTTTCGATGAAACTTCCACTATTACCGGCTCTTTGAAAACAAGTGAATGTCAGACAATTCTAGATTTTTTAAAATTCAGTTTCCTAGAAATAATTTTTTCGGTCTGAAGTTAAATTTTTGATTTCTACATACTAGGTAGTATTAATATTACACTTATATGTTTAGGCATGGTTGGTCTTATTTGCTTTTCAAAAGCCATAATATTGTGACAAACTTCAAATTACATCTCCTTCATTGATTTCGAGTTCCGTTTTCATCATTTGTTCTTTGCCTTGCCTGTCCATATCAGTTTCTTCTCCCGACCAAAGAATAACAGGTAAATGAGCTAATTAGAGTCAAAAATGATCTTTTTTTTAATATCTTGTCAACTTGTGTTTACAAAATGACACGCTGTGCGAGAGACGTGCTGCTGAGGCCACTATCTGGCAGCTCTGCATTCTCTCCCCTTCACAACACAAACGTCAAACACAATATTACATTATGACAATATATTCCTCTTTGACAAGCCAGCAAACCTGACTTAGACTTTGCTTACTGCCATTCCTTCACTGGATAAATTCCTCAATGAAAGTATAAGTTGCCTGAAAATTAGTGATATATCATTTAAAAGTATTTTCCTCAAGGATATAAAAATAATACAATAAAAAAATAACAGCAGAATATGGAATTTTATGTAATATCTTCAAAAATATGTAGAAAATGTAGTAAAATATGTAAAACTAAAACTGAAAATACAGTCCCAAAACAATCTAAATTGCCAACATTTTGATTTTCACATTTCTAAAGGGCAGGATTAAAATTTGTAATCACATTTAAAACCGGGCTCTACCAATCAATGTATGGCACTATCTTATAACTTGCACCATTTGCACCTAAAAAAATCCATTTTCTACTTATTCCAATTTCTTTTCTTTTATGAAGCGGGCTATAATTTCAATCAAGTCTAGGGAAGGGTTATAGTTAGAGGGTCATTTGTTCAGAAAATATTACAAGTCAGAAAGTATTTGGATGTTGGGTATATTTTTTGTCATCTAAATGTTTTATAAAAATTATTTATTTAAAAAAAGTTTAATGTCAACATGGGATATTTGAATAATATTTAGTATTAACTTTTGTGGTTCTTAGAGTACCATACCTAGTTTGTTATACTGTAATTATTATGTGGTGTTTGAAGTCGATTCACCATTTTGTTTATTAGATTGTGACCAAAGTTGGGGAATTTTCGCTTAGGTCTAAACTCTAATGGGAGAGTTAATATCATTTGCATACCCACTTTGATGGCCTCGTGGCTTAACGCCCTACTCTCCCGTTAGACTAGACTACTAAAGACGAGGAGATTGAAGTTTGATCCTCGTCGGCTGCACTGAAGGTGATATTTGCGAAATGGTTTTCCACTCTTCCTCCACACAAATGTGGCTGCACTTCCTCTCAATTAAACCTTCCTAACACCTAACTCATTAATGTAATTAGTACATAGGCGTATAACCCAAACAGGTAGTAAGACGCTATGCTAAAAATAATAAAATATATAATTTGCAGTAAAAGTCCCCATAATAGACTTGTCATCATAATCACCGGACATTTTCCGCCTCTGCGAGTCATTTTGTGCAGCCGCTTCCATTCCTGTCAATCTCTCCAAACTTTTCCTTGTGCCACGTGTCTTCATTATAGATCTTTAGCCTCCATATACTTGCTAACAGAACTAATACATTCTTATAAATGATATGAGATTGTAATAGTAAAAAAAATGTTTAATCTTCACCATACTTTTAATTTTTTCTACCAAATCTCGCTACCCATTTGGGGTACATGCATTTCAATTATATTAAAGCGGAAGGTAGAGCTTATAGGAATTTGGAGAAAGGGTAGGCTAAACCATTTAGGAAAAACCATCCTCAATACACCGTCGAGATTTAAACCCTGAACCTTTGCATCATCAGCAAACCGGGCCAAATGAACCTATCATTTAGTCCACATGTTCATAGCTGCGTGTTACTGAAATAGTCCTACTATAATGATTTAAATTATTATATTAATAGTGCATGGTACTACTCTCGCAGTATACTAGACTGCCGATGATGGGGAGATCAATTTTCAAATCTCGGTTGGATGTATTGAAGCTGGTGTTTCCAATTTTTTTTTCCACTCGTCCTCCATGCAAATATGGGTACATTTCACCTAAATCATTATCATAATTAGTACATAAGCGTTTAACTTGAACAGGTAGTAAGACACAGCGCTAAAAAAAAAGAAAAGTAAATTAACAGATAGCAAGATAACAATGACTACATGTTCATTTAAACTCTTGATTTAGGGTCTAAGAAGATAAAATTTAGAGGAAATATACCCAAATTTGAACAAAGGTAAAGTGGGAAACCATGTTGAAAAAAACCCACAATAAAACACTCAATTCAGCCAAATGGGATTCAAACCCTGATATCCTTGCCATCGCCAATCCTATCGATTGTGAGAGTGATGCCTTGAACCATTAGTCCAGCAAAGCAGGTTAATTTATTTAGGGCTGGGCCAAACAACCCTTTTTATTTACTAACTAAGCTGATGCTGGTCATTTGGTTTATTTTCTTTACAATAAATATTATAAAGGTACTAGGCCTATATAAAACAACATACATTTTTGAATAAACACTATTTATTTCATTAAATTCTTAGTAAAATATTAATAAACAAAATGGAATTAACATAATAAGTAATTGTTGTTGCAGGCATCTATTGTACAAGGTATCAAAGTGTTTTAGACCTCTTTGCTAAATATTCAAAATGCTAAAATGTGATAATAAATTATTAATAATTTATAGTAATTATTTCAAAACTAGCACAAAGTTATTCAAAGGCTAAGCTTCTGTTTATGTATTTTCATCTTTTCCATGAAGAGTAGGTAAAAATTATTCATATTTTAAATAATATACTTTAACAAAAAAATAGTGATAAATTACAAAATAAGTATTTTCGGGGAAAAATTTATTTGGTCAATGCAGTTGTCGTGAAATAGGGTTGAGTTTTTATTGGTAGTGTCATCCCTTAAATTTACCGCCACATTATCTTTCACAATTACTATTTATCTGGTCCAGGCCTCACAAAGTGTTGACCTTGAAATCTACCCTGGAGTACTATCTCAAGTATGAGTCAGCACAAACTGTCCTTTGAAACATAACCAGTAAACACTCCCCTCTTCTCCTTTCTACCCTGGAGTACTATCTCAAGTATGAGTCAGCACAAACTGTCCTTTGAAACATAACCAGTAAACACTCCCCTCTTCTCCTTTCTACCCTGGAGTACTATCTCAAGTATGAGTCAGCACAAACTGTCCTTTGAAACATAACCAGTAAACACTCCCCTCTTCTCCTTTCTACCCTGGAGTACTATCTCAAGTATGAGTCAGCACAAACTGTCCTTTGAAACATAACCAGTAAACACTCCCCTCTTCTCCTTTCTACCCTGGAGTACTATCTCAAGTATGAGTCAGCACAAACTGTCCTTTGAAACATAACCAGTAAACACTCCCCTCTTCTCCTTTCTACCCTGGAGTACTATCTCAAGTATGAGTCAGCACAAACTGTCCTTTGAAACATAACCAGTAAACACTCCCCTCTTCTCCTTTCTACCCTGGAGTACTATCTCAAGTATGAGTCAGCACAAACTGTCCTTTGAAACATAACCAGTAAACACTCCCCTCTTCTCCTTTCTACCCTGGAGTACTATCTCAAGTATGAGTCAGCACAAACTGTCCTTTGAAACATAACCAGTAAACACTCCCCTCTTCTCCTTTCTACCCTGGAGTACTATCTCAAGTATGAGTCAGCACAAACTGTCCTTTGAAACATAACCAGTAAACACTCCCCTCTTCTCCTTTCTACCCTGGAGTACTATCTCAAGTATGAGTCAGCACAAACTGTCCTTTGAAACATAACCAGTAAACACTCCCCTCTTCTCCTTTCTACCCTGGAGTACTATCTCAAGTATGAGTCAGCACAAACTGTCCTTTGAAACATAACCAGTAAACACTCCCCTCTTCTCCTTTCTACCCTGGAGTACTATCTCAAGTATGAGTCAGCACAAACTGTCCTTTGAAACATAACCAGTAAACACTCCCCTCTTCTCCTTTCTACCCTGGAGTACTATCTCAAGTATGAGTCAGCACAAACTGTCCTTTGAAACATAACCAGTAAACACTCCCCTCTTCTCCTTTCTACCCTGGAGTACTATCTCAAGTATGAGTCAGCACAAACTGTCCTTTGAAACATAACCAGTAAACACTCCCCTCTTCTCCTTTCTACCCTGGAGTACTATCTCAAGTATGAGTCAGCACAAACTGTCCTTTGAAACATAACCAGTAAACACTCCCCTCTTCTCCTTTCTACCCTGGAGTACTATCTCAAGTATGAGTCAGCACAAACTGTCCTTTGAAACATAACCAGTAAACACTCCCCTCTTCTCCTTTCTACCCTGGAGTACTATCTCAAGTATGAGTCAGCACAAACTGTCCTTTGAAACATAACCAGTAAACACTCCCCTCTTCTCCTTTCTACCCTGGAGTACTATCTCAAGTATGAGTCAGCACAAACTGTCCTTTGAAACATAACCAGTAAACACTCCCCTCTTCTCCTTTCTACCCTGGAGTACTATCTCAAGTATGAGTCAGCACAAACTGTCCTTTGAAACATAACCAGTAAACACTCCCCTCTTCTCCTTTCTACCCTGGAGTACTATCTCAAGTATGAGTCAGCACAAACTGTCCTTTGAAACATAACCAGTAAACACTCCCCTCTTCTCCTTTCTACCCTGGAGTACTATCTCAAGTATGAGTCAGCACAAACTGTCCTTTGAAACATAACCAGTAAACACTCCCCTCTNTAAAAGAAAATCCTTCTTGGTAATGAATCATCACTACCTGAATTCTAGAGTAAACAGTTCAAAAGAATGTTGTGATCAAGGCTCCAAAATTCCAACTGTGCAATCCATAATCAGATGATCAGAATGGTAATCAGCATGTCTACCCCTACTTAATTTATATAAAACAATATATTTGTATTGTATGAATAAATATGAATAATGACTATAATCATGTATGACTTGACTCCATGTTGATTAATTCGGATGCAATGTTTTTTTAGAATGTTTTTACAAATTTCTCCAAAAAATGTCTTCTTTTCATCAGGTCATCCTTTAGAAAGTACGGGATTTAATCGCTGGTCACACCCTGGCCAACCGGACAATGGGAACTTGGGTACTGACCCGGACTCCGACTGTGGCGGGATTCATATCAACGGGGGTCTGAACGACGTACCTTGCCACTGGAGACTGGCTTTCATTTGTGAACAGGAAATGTGGTGACACTGGGAAGTGATGGTGTGAATGCAGCTCTGCTATAGTCATTATACTCATCTGTAGTAATACTTACAGCCCAGTCACATAGTTTGGTGTTAGAATACATTGCACATTAGCGTAAGTGTGTACAACCCGAACGGGTAGTAAGACGCGGTGCTAATAATAATAATAATAATAATAATATAGAATAATTTTAAAATTAAAAATCTATATTGATATTTAAACCAATATGACAAGACTTGTAAAAGCTACAACATTATTAAATGCAATATAAATAGTAAAAACATTAAAAGATAGCAGTGTGTGAATAGTATTTTTTTATCGAATTGAGTATTATTATCAACATTTCAAACAAATCTCTAATAGTTAATTTTATTGCATTATTGGTGGAATTTATTTTTTATTAACTTCATTAATTTCTTTTGAAAATGGCATTTTCTGTTTAGTTATTTGCAGAGTGTAAAAAACATTGCAATACATATTTGACACCGCTTCAATGTCCACTTAAGTTTGAGGCTGAAAAATGTTATCTAGGCTTGAAACCTTTAAATAAACTATCTGGATATTACACTCCTTTAATATAAACTCCATGCCTAGCTCACTTACAGATTGAAGCTGCACAATCACAAAAAAAGGTTTAAATTGGTAAGCTACTTCCCTCCCTCACTCCCCATTTCCAAGCCCCAAAAGAAGGTAGAGTATAATATATATCTGTCCTTTAAATATTTTAAGCTCCATCACTTGCTGAACCTAACAAATAACAATAACTATTTCTTCCCCAAGTATGCTAGAGAACAAAGAAGAATTTCTACAAAATGATAAGTAGGTTATACTTGTTGGAGCACTATTAACATACTTTGTTTCTCACCCAAAACTTTAATTGTAAGAAGAATAGTCCCCCGCGACTTATAAAAATGGATAAATTCGAGCATTCAGGATCCCATACACCCCTAAAATAAGTTAAAAAATAATGAAGCAGAATTTATACCATTATAATTTTATTTTCATAATTTATTTGATATAACACAGATTTAGGTAAATTTATTAATATTTTTGATAAAACTAACGTGTACCTATGAAGATTAAATTACAATATTATTGTTAGGTATGAGTGATACCTCCGATAGTATGTTATAAAACAACTTATCATACATTTAAAGGTAAAGTATATTGTCAATTCATTGTCTAAAGTCTATATTTCCCAAACTTTTGCCAGTGCTCCTTTCCAGACCATGGCTTAGTAAACATAAGCCTTCTAGCACTTCTTATATAAAAAAAATGGTCATCCCAAAGTTTGATAAAGTTTTAGTAGTAAAAATTTAGAAAACATTCTAAAAATGGTTTAAAGTAAGGAGTGGATATAATTAAAAGTTAAGACTTAGATATATTGTTCTCAAAATATATATAAAAGATTAATTAACAAAGTTACTAAGTTGGTAGATTTAATAAAGTGATGTTGCAAGACAAAATATATGATTACGATTTACTTCTAGTAAAAAACATGTAATAATATGAATATTAAATATAAAATCAATAATTCATCATCAACTTGGCAACACATAAGTTGATGAAAAGTCTAAAATATATAAATACACGTTAAGAAAGTTGTTACAAAACTCTTGACATGTTTCGGCACTTGAGGTGCCATATTCATGAAAACTGCAAAACAAAATTCACGAAACATGAGCATAAATTAAAACTTAGAAGTTAACAATAAGTATGAGAATTACTTTTCTATAATTATAAATTCGTAAAAAAGAAGAAAATTACTAAACAACCAAATTTACATGAGTTGTCGTGAAAAACATCTCGCCGTCCTAATAATACATAGTATTTTTCATGAAAACTCATTTTCCATGAATATGGAACAATAAGTGCTGAAACATGTTGGAATGAAGTATTACAGCATCTTTCCAATGCTGGATATTCATAAGAAGTAATGGGACAAAAACAGATAAGGCTTAGACTATTCCACTGTGCCGAGCTTCCTCGACTCTTTTGTCTGTGCGCAGTGCTGCTTGTTTGTTTTGTCCCTGCGCAGACGCGGCTGGCTTCGATGTTAAGACCTCGAGCTTGTTATGGGACACTCTGTTCTGGGCTTGTTGAGAGCTCGTTGGTATCTTTGCATGTTATTGTGCGCGGACACGAAGATGAGGTTTTCTTTGACATACAGTTGTGTAACTGAATCAACTAAGAATCAGAGCCCTGAATAAAGACTTGAGTAACTACATCCTGAGTGCCTTCTTCGTACAAACCCTGCATAACGACTTATGCCATGCCCAAGTTTGGTTCGTGAACCCCTACTATCGGCACTGGTGTAAACGGGGGCTGGCACATTGTCTCCCATAGCGTAAGAAGGGTCCACGAGAGGTGTGGGCACACCACTACATTCTCTACTTAATTTAAATTTGTTGGCAGATTTTAACCTCCAAATTAAATTTTATATATCGTTTTACTTTAATACATATTTGAATTCTCAACATTGTTTTTCTATTATATATTGTATATTTAAATGTCTTTGGACAATAATACTTAATGACTGCATTATAACTAATTTGGCTAGTGCTAACCTCTAAATACAAATTTTTATACTTTTTAATTCATTATATATTTGAACTTAGTAAATTTTTTGGTCCGTACTATATAGTTTATCTGTAGGTTTTAACAACTTTCTTAACGTGTATTTATATATTTTAGACTTTTCATTAACTTATGTGTTGCCAAGTTGATGATGAATTATTGATTTTATGTTTAATGTTCATATTATGACATGTTTTTTACTAGAAGTAAATTGTAATCATATATTTTGTCTTGCAACATCACTTTATTAAATCTACCAACTTTGTTAATTAATTTGTTTTATATATATTTTGAGAACAATATATCTAAGTCTTAGCTTTTAATTTTAGTGGTAAGCTAAACAAAGCAAGGGCAAGAAAGGCTTGTATTAAAGTCTATGATACAATCTGTGTTTTGTCATACATACCTTAGTTAAAATATATTTGTTTGGTAATATAACTTGGTGGTACATTTTATAAACGTGGAGTTATGTTCTGAAAATTGAAAAATGAAACCTGGACACGGGAATCGAACCCGGGACCTCTGGCCGGGTTCGATTCCCGTGTCCTGGTGTCATTTTTCAATTTTCAGAATATGATATCTAGATGGAGTAATTCCCACTAATAAGCATAAATAATGGCTCTGGCTATTAATTCTTAGTGGAGTTATGTGTATTAAAGTTTGGGAAATGTTGGTATAAATCACAATAATTAAACCATAAGATGACAAATGAATAAAAATGATATCAATGTAACTTCTTACAATCATTTATTACACTTCAATCATAGCCTAAAAATGACAAACACTTCCTGCAACGTTTTGCACAAAAGGTCAAGGTTCAAATCTTGCCAGGGTGTAAGGAGGATAATTTCTCCATATCCTCTCAATGCTAACAAGGAAAAATTTATTCTAATCAACACAGAAGATAAATAAAATAAATATGCTTTGTAAATGAATGTATCAAAATAA
Organism: Timema bartmani; assembly: GCA_902151455.1. Lineage (NCBI taxonomy): Eukaryota > Metazoa > Arthropoda > Insecta > Phasmatodea > Timematidae > Timema > Timema bartmani. The sequence goes on from CABFWB010000835.1 coordinate 10,399, forward strand.
TAAGCAAACATCAATTATTTTCTTTAATTACAGAACTGTTGCAAACATATCAGGTTTACAGTTTCACATTTATGCAATGTAACTAATATATAAAATCATTTCAGAGACATGTTCACTTCTTTTTTGGTTTCATAGTGAAATACAGAATAATTAATCCAATAGATGCGTATGTTGCTTTAGCCACCTGAAACATAAAAAAATAAATATATTAGTATGCTATAAATAAGAGTGTAGCCTATTACTTTTAATGTCCAAGAGCAATGTATTATGAAAATTATACAAAATTGTGAACTAGCAAAAAGTAGTTCAATTTAGCTGGACTAAGTCTGGCTGACCAACCCAAGATTTGCGTGGCCAGGGTGCAAGGAGTTTTTAGCAAGTTTTTCCACCCTTCCTCCAGATGCCATTGAAACTTTTGACCATTTTTGCATTCTGCTATTAATAACCATATTAACAAAAAGGCAAAAGATTAAGTGAACATACATTTTATATTTTTTGTTATTAGGAATAGTCAGATATTTTTTGTTATTAGGAATAGTCAGGTACTTTATGTTTATATCAGCAAGTTCAATGGTGCTTTGAGAACTAATTTTTCCTTGTCCATGTTAAAAGCCATACATTTTAGGGAATATAAAATATATTTAAAAAAATTTATTTATGATGCAAAATTACACAATACTTATAATATCCTAATATAAAATACAATGTATGGCTTATTAATAATCATCATAATTCTCATCTCATAATTGTAATATTAATGTATATACTAAATAAGGAGCCTACATGTTTCATAGCTAGGATTATATTCTATATGATCAATTTTTATTAAATAGATTGCTTGGTTGTTGCAATCATACTTTCTTGTGAAGGTGTTAATGTTAAGATTGACAAGTGTTCCATTGGCTGTAGCCTAAAGCCAAAGTTTAAGGTGTGAGTGTAGGGGATGTGAGTTAAGGGCAGTGTTATTGCAGTTTTTTATGCCAAAAATTTCTTTTGGTAAAAATAAATCAAATAATATTTCAGTGGAAACTTAAAGAGTTTAATTTTCTTCATATGGGGACTTTTAACAGTTCTTGAATATCTGTCAAGGGTGTCTTGGAATCTAATGACAACTTTTCCTCTTCATTTTAAAAGTTCGCCATCTAGTGCTGCTATGCCCATGAGAGATAAACAAGAACTGTCTATATCACCATGTGTACAAAATTAAACACTTTGTTTCTATTCAAGCAATATTTGATTTATTTTGGGCAAAAATATGTTTTGATATAAACTGCAAAATCACTGCTTCTAACTTGTATTCCTTACACTCGCACCTTAAGAGTTACATATATATATTATATTTTTTGCGACTAAATCTTGAAACCACTATGTGAGTATACTTCGGAAGGAAACCAAAACAAATAAAATTTAATGACAGATTAACAGTCCTTAAATAAATGAATAATATGTCTTGTTTATAGATAAGACATAATATTCACACTGAATGTAGGTCTAAACCAGGGGTCGGCAATCTTTTTTAGCCCCGATCAACTTTTAATTTTATAAAAGATCCCGCGATCACCCTTAGTTTCTCCACTCTACTTTTATTGTTTTCTCTACATCTTGTATTTATTCCTTAAATTCAATATTTCCCCCAATACTTATGTCCCTGCCATTTTATAAAATACATAAAATAAATAAAATGTACACTCCGTTTATCCTGAAAGGGAAGCAGTCTTACCTTGACGGATATTATGAGCTGTACCATAGTGGAGTATTGCAAGGTAAGCTTGCCTTTTTTGTGATGTAGTTTTCTTATGTGACTGATGTAGTTTTCTTGCGTGATTGACTAAAAATTGTTGTGATATTGACCTATTGCTGAACCCTGGCCTAAACTATTGTCTTAACCCCTGAACTACAGGTACTTATCAAACAATTCTTATTTAAATCGTCTCCAACATTCACTACCAAAGTATGGGCAAACAGATTTCTGGTGGAATTAAACACTAAAATTTACCAAAGTATGGGCAAACAGATCTCTGGTGGAATTAAACACTAAAATTTTAGAGTTTACTGGTGCCCAATGGCAAAACTGCATGAGTTGACATGTAAAAGAAAATGACAATTAGTAGACTTGACCGGGATTCAAACCCCAATCTCTTTGTCATCAGCAGGCCAGTATAATATGAGTGTGACACCCTAGACAATTCGGCCACTGAAGCGGGTTATTAGATGTTGATTTTAATAAAATATCTCTAATTTAACACTTGTATTTATACTAATGTAATCAATTTATAGGCAAAATATTTTGTATGTGAGAGTTATAAAGTTGGCATACATTTTAGGGCAGGCCCTTTAACCTAAATAGAATTTCAACTCACATTAGCCCTTCCTCTTAGTGTTGTTGAATTAAAATATTTGGACAATCCCTTTAATTGAGATTCATCCACATGTGAATCACCAGCCATCCTAAAAAAACAATAACAAAGAATGCACTGAAACTATTATTTCAAAGAAAGGTTCAACTGTTAGCCTTTTTTTTAAAGTGAAAAATGGTGAAATTCAACACAAGTAGGCTACTTTAAGCAGTGTTTCTCCAAAAGTGTTATCAACCCAATGATATGTTTTTGTCATCATCAAGAGCTACACAACATTTTCATTTAATTTATTTGAGGTGGGCATGGTTTGTTGTGAAGCCAGTGTGACACCTTATCTTGGTCAGTAGCATGTCTGTCTACTGAGCTAAGGGTCCTGGGTTTGATTTGTGGCATGGCCAAAAAATGTATCATTGGTAGAAATAGTTCCCCCTTTCACAGTGATGAATTAATGGATTAACTGGATGTTGTGTCTGTTCTAGGTTTAAGTTAGTTTATAAGTCGTATGCTCCTATAATTATTCGGTTCAGAAAGTACACGTTAAATACCTCAAATAAATGAAAAAAGAAAAATAAGCACTATTATACCAAAGAGACTAGGTATCAATCCAATAGTTCCAGAGTCATAAATTTAACTCTTGTAGCATGACTAGGTTGCGGATTTTGCATATACATATATATATATCCATTTATGTAAGGCTTGTATATCTATAACAATATTAAAATATATATGCGGTCTTTTTCCCTTTAATATTGATATAGATATACAAGCATTACATAAATGGATTTTATGTGACATCTAACAAACTTACTCAGTTTTATGTGACATCTAACAAACCTACCCACTTTTATGTGACATCTAACAAACCTACCCAGTTTTATGTGACATCTAACAAACCTACCCAGTTTTATGTGACATCTAACAAACCTACCCAGTTTTATGGTATTTGTTAGGCCTAAGGCAGTTTTAACATGTAAATTCATGTTTTGTCAAATGTTTATTTAAATACATAAATATCGTATTTTTATTATTAAAAAGAACGGTATCTTAATTTTCAAGAAATTTGTTGACTCTTAACAAATACAGTTATTCTGTTACTATAAATTTATTTACTTGGGCTATTTGCAACCGATTCTGTGTACAGTAATTCAGGTAGGTAGCGCAAAGGTCAATGAACGTCGTTGGGTGAGCTGTCAAACTTTTCCCATTATTTCTGGAGATATAGTTCGAGAGTGGCAATGATACAGGAGGGCAAGGGAGAATTGCTGTGATTGAGTGGCTGTAGTCCGAAGATACAACTAGCATCAAATGTACAATCGGGGCTTGTGAGTGGAAAGTGTTTGAGTGAACATATTCATAAAGGCACTCCCCGGAATACTTCTTGACAGCGTTACCAAGCTTGAAATGGGAGGTTTGCAATCATTAGAATCCTCAAAGCTGTTCCACCAATAAGTAATCAAATGGGTCTAGTACTTTGCGTTACAGATGGGTGAACAATGGAAATGAAATTTCAAAATATATTGAAAAGGAATGTGGGGTCTTAAGTGTTTTGAAATAATCAACCAAGTTTTTCAGGGAACATATAGAGAAGAAAATTGACAGAGTATAGGCACTGTGCTTGGACATTGATGGCACTAGTGAAAAAGCATGAGGGAAATTGTGAAAATCTTAGATGATAGTTGATATTAAATGTACATTATCACAACAGATATGAACAAAATAATAATCAAATATGATTTTCAAAAAGTTAATACAAGATATTATTCACATTAATCCTTTAATAAGAGATTAGGCTTATTTAAAGCAAGTTACTTAACAGAATTAAATGAAATTAAAGATGGAAATTCTTAATTTAACTTATGTAAAATTGAAAGTTGCAGGGAAAGTGTGTAGATTTAACAACTTAATAGTGTTAAAAGTGTCTAACCTTTGTCCAACCCAAAATAATCACTAGTAAATGTGTCAACCTTTGCCATCATTAAATAATATACCTATAATTATTATATTTGGTTTAAAAAGCAGAGACAAGATCTTATAGCTCTAAGTAGGGCTGTAACATGTAAGCTTACTACAAGGCAACAAGGCCCTATTTATGTGAAATAACAGATGCACTTTTATTATTTATCATTTGGCCCATACTAGACAAAGCTTTACAAATCAGCAATAACAAAACCTGAGATAAACTGGTCATTAATTTGTCATAAATCATCACTAGACAAAGCTTTACAAATCAGCAATAACAAAACCTGAGATAAACTAGTCATTAATTTGTCATAAATCATCAATTGTTTCCAGCCTGAGGTCAGGTCAGTTTAGTAAAATGCCTCCATCTTCCTCGATCCTTCCACAACTCTTCCTGCTTTAAGGTCTTCCCTTCTTCTCATCTCACTTGGAACAATTTCTGTTATCTACTCCTCCCATCTCTTTCTTGACCTCCCTTGCAGTCTTTTTCCTACATACTTCATTTTCAAAATTTTCTTCGGCATCCTCTTTTTTTACCATCCTCATTACATGCCCATACCACCTCATTCTCGCTTCCTCTACTATCTCATGTACTCCCTGTACTCCTACTCTTTCCCAGATAACTTCATTGCTAATCTTGTTTCTCCTCGCGACAGCTAAATAACATGCTCCTCACAAAGTACAAGCTTCATTCCCATGGCCTCCAATTTCCTAGTCTCGCTTACATTTAATAATTATGTTTCTGCTGCATATATGACAATGGGTACAAAGTATGCCCTGCCCTGTATAACACTTCCTTACACTTCAAGGGGACTTCTCTTCTCCATAGCAGGTCTCTTACGCACCTATAGAACAACTCTCCCTGATCTCCTCTTCTCATTAAATCTCCTCTACTTCCACCTTTCTCAATAACGCTTCCAAGATATTTTATGTTCTGTACTTTTCTCAGCTCTATTCCAGCTCTACTCCATACCTTATATAGCTTTATTAAGCCTTACTCTCTTCCTTGTCATTAACATCACTTCACACTTTGTCATGCTAAATTTCATTCCACACTTTTACTTAATCTTATTCTTGTAGTTGTTCCTATACTTCCTCTTCTTCT
>CABFWB010000835.1:15869-67550 GCA_902151455.1 Timema bartmani
TGTTCCTGTACTTCCTCTTCCTTCTCCCTCCATACCATCAAGTCATCAACAAACATCATGGCTTTCATTCTTTCCTCTTCAAGTTTCCCTGCCACTTTGTTCATGACCATTTCCATTACCATTACAAATAGTAATGGTGAAATACCACTCCCCTGCTTCACTCCTTTTTTTATTTGGAACCAGGGAGTCAAATCGGAACCGATAATGCCGGGATCACGGTCAACTTAACGTTCACTTAAAGTTAACTTAACGTATGTGTGATCACGGATTCACATAACTTAACGTAACAACTCGAGCCAAACATCTTAATTCTCGATTATGATCTGTGATTCATACTATTTGTAAAGTGATGATCTGTGAGTGTTTACAGTTTTCAATCAATATAATTAATATATATTACAAATCTTTTTTGATAAATTTAGCTTTCCTATTTTGGTTTAATTATTTTGTTTCAATGTCTGATCACTAGAACTTACGCTAAAGAGTAAACATTGGTCATAAAACCAACAAATGAATTACTAAATAGCCCTGTTGACGTCACTCGCATAATGATTGGCTGGCTATGTCACGTGATACCCTTCAAGTAACGTTCACTTAAAGTAAAAGACCTCCCAGGACATCTCTTACGTTAAGTTAACTGCATCGTGATCGCCTCCATTTAAACACACGAGGTCTTTTACGTTAAGTTAACGTTAAGTTGATCGGATCCCGGCATAACTGAAATTAAATTATTTTTAAGGAACCAGAACCATAACATTATTCTGAAGAACCAGAATTGGAACCATTAAATAATTTTATGTTCATAAAGGTTCTAAAATATTCTTAAAGAATCCTAGTTTTACAGAAATGTATATAATTTTGATACGTTGATAAGTTTTGATAAGATTGTCTGTGTATTGCTAGAGTTAAAGCTGTTAAGTTGATCGTGAACCCAATATTTAGTGACTTGACGCATACTCATTTGATAGTGAGTCGAAACTCAAGAGAATAGCATATGACTTTGATAAAGCACCACTTGGAATCAAAAGTAAAGTAGTATTATTAGCAACAGAAGCCATAGAAAGAGTAAATTTAAATAGCTTTTCAAGACATAGCGGCTAACCAACCATATAAAGACAACAGCTATATTGACGAAAGAATGAATAAAGAAATGAATTTTCAATCATTTTAACAATTTCTTTAAAAAATACTGAATAAGTTAAGGCTATCCCCTCCCTATAAATAGTTAAAGTGCTTGAAATACTTTTAAGTATTACATTAATTCAATTTCACCGTAAAAGCAATCAAACATCTTATTTATTTAAAAGGTAGAGGGAATTATATATATGCACATTCAACAATTAAATTTAACAAAAGTTACTTACTTAAAACTTATTTGGAAAAATGAATTTTTAATTCAGTCAAAGACAAGGTTTAGAGTGCAGACAACTTTTTCACAAGAGTTATGAAATAGATAAATATATATTAACAGAGGCTAACTTTCACATGGTGTTAAAATTGTGTGAGTATAAACCAGTGCTCCTAGCGCCAAAAATAAAAACGTTAAAAATATAGATAGATATACCTAAGTTTCAAATATAATTGGATAACATTTTGGTATTACTTAGTGTTTAATATTATAGCTATATGAATTAAATGATAAGTGAGCCCAAGATCCACAAAATTCAAGATTTTCTGCTATTGAGTGACCAACTAAGTATTTAACTAAAGTGCTATTTTTTATTTGTTCCAAGTAACGTTCTTAAATCAAGGTAAAATAAAAAAATTAATTATTCCATCTCTCAAACAATTAAGAACTTTAAGAGAAAGTTAAAGCTTAAGTTTGGATTTAATTTACAAATTACTAAAATTTGTAAAAAAAGAAGAAAAAAGGGGGATTATTTATGTAGAATTTTTGATATAACATTTACAAAATTTTACTCTGAAATAGTTGAAATACATTTTAATAACATGAATAGCAACGCAAAAGTTAAAATCATTGTAATTACGTCATTGACTTCATGGAGGGGGCCACATTTTAATTAGTTTAAATTATTTTTAAAATGACACCTTGACACAGAAACTGAACACGGGACATTTGGCTTAAACCCATGCTCTCTCACTGGAATATCCAGGATTTGTCCTGTGCTCAGGGTCATTATTCGCCCATAGCCCGGTACTGTTTGTATGAAGGGGAACCCCATTTCAATTAATTTAAATTAGTTGAAAAATATCACCTGGACACGGGAATAAAAGAAGGGACCTTTTGCTTAGCGTGCCAATGCTCTGCCACTGAGCTATCCAGGGTTCGTCCCTTTATCAAAGTAATTCTTCACTCAAAGTTTAAGGCTGAGTCTGTAATGGACGTGTGGAGTCATTAAATACATATGAACGACCAATAGTATCGCGAGCTATCAAATACCACAGTCATCTGCAACTCGAGAGGGTTATTATGATACTAAGTACATAATACAATATTGTTATTTTAAAGCAATATTTCAATGAATATCAACACAAAGGTTGCAAATCGTTGTAATTGAAGCACTGTCCGTATGGAGGGGACTATAATATTTCAATTAATTTGAATTAGTTGAAAATGACCCCTAGACTCAGCCTTAAGCTGTAAGGGAAGAATAGTCTTGAACACGGAGCCAGTCCTGAATAGCTCAGAGGTAGAGTATTGGCGTGCCATGCCAAAGGTTCCTGGTTCAATCCAGTGTCCAAGTGTCACTTTTCAACCAATTTAATATAGTTTTTGATTAAAATATCCTGGAGTCAAACAGAATGGTAGCCCCCGTATACCCAAAAAGGTAATAAACTCTAATAAAATGTCATATTATAACACAACAATGGGTAAAAACGATGACTCTTAAAATTATGTATATAATTATGTTATACTACGGTAAAATTAGTGTGTGTGGGGGTTTAAGCTATATTTGGTGGGCGCCATTTCTAGTAAATATACTGAGGAGATTTTTTTTTAAATTATAAAAACCTTTAGCTCGACTAACTCTAACAGTGTCACCACGACTATTAACACTCGAGACCACTGAGTGTGCTCGGGAACGCTTTCTGGACGATGCAATGTTAATAATAATAACACTACCCTACCTACTACAATGGGGTACTCAAAATCTCTACGAGAGTTGAAGGAAACCGCATAGAATGTAACAAGAACAGTTTAAATAAAATGAATAACTAAATGAACTGTAAATATTTAAACTACAATAACAAAAACTATTATTGAAACTGTTGTGGGTTATTATTATTATTAATTCATTGTGTACACATCCCAATCCTACCTATGGACGTCCTTTCCTTATTACAATAATTATAATTTTACAAGCTAACATAAAATATATTTCACCATCATAAATAATCAATAAAACAAAATCTCATGACAGTCGAATTTGGGAAAGAATATCATACCAGAGGGAAAATATATATACTTAATTTCGGGTTGAGAAATATATTCCAGGGGTTTTGCTTTTCACCTTTATTGGGCTGGGTCACAGACAAGGCATACACCAGACACTTAGTCTTACTGGTGTTTCACTCCGGCTCTTGAGTTCTTGGCCACTGGAGAGTGGTATTTGCAGTTTTCAGTGGGGGAAAAAATGCCAAGAGAAGCAACTAACTTTCAAATTGTTCACTGGGATGGGGTTGTGGTCCAAAAACAATGGTCTACACATAAGCTCTTTTCAGACAAGTAACTAGTCTACAATATTTGAAGATTGTTTAAAACTAGATAATTCATTTGAACAAAGAAAGGACTATGGTATTCTAAGTTTTTTTTTTGTAATTTGTATTCTGAATATAATTATTTGGGTGGTTGTGGGTGGTACCGCTACCTAAACCTAGCTTTGTGAAAGCCAATTATATATATCGAAGGGAAATTTTTGCCCAGTCTCTAATAAAACCATCTCTAAAGTGAACTGTTTTAGAAATGCCTGCTTGATAACAATGTTGACACTTGGGACTGTACGTAGCGATCCCCATGTTGAAGGACTCAAGCTCTCACAATGAGTGCAACCGTTTTAACTTGAAGACTGGATATTATGTATACCTTGTATTTTGGCTTGGTTGATTCTTCAGATCAGATGATCTTGTTGCTTGATGCTCCTAGTAGGTTGGAGTTAATGAAGGCTTCCTGGTAAGTAGAATATCTATTTAGCAGATCATTAGGACGTTGAGTCACCAACCATTGGACGTTTGGTGGCAATTTAGATGTTTTGGAAAATAATTGGGACTAACTGTTACAAAGGGAACAATAAATGTATGCCGTAAGTCAATACACATATCTTTAAGGTGGGGTGCTAGTGAGCACCAGTTTAGTGCATTAATTTTGCAGTTTTTATAGCATAAACATTTTTTGGCAAAAATAAATAAAATATTTCTTCTATAGAAACATAGAGTTTAGCTTTCTGCACATGCTAATCTCAACAGTTCTTGAATATCTCTCATGAGCATAGTGGCATTTGGTGACAAACATTTTAAATGCAGAGAAAAAGTTGTCACTAAATTCCAGAACACCCTTGACAGATATTAAAGAACTGTTGAGATTAGCATGTGCGGAAAACTAAACTCTATGATTCTATAGAAGAAATATTTTATTTATTTTGGCCAAATAAATGTTTATGCTTATAAAAACTTCGAAAATACTGCCCTAAACTCACGCTCACTAACACCCCATCTTAAGGTGGGATGGAAAGGAGAAAAGGCCAGTGTTTTGGCAGTTTTAATTGCAACACTTTTTTTTTCGGCTAAAATAAATAAAATATTTCTCCAGTACAAACATAGAGTTTAATTTTCTTCATAAGTTTATATCAACAGTTCCTGAATATCCATCATGAACACAGCGCCATTAGATGGCAAACATTTTAAATTAAAAGAAAAAGTTGCCATTAAATTCCAGGACACCCTTAATAGATATTCAAGAAATGTTTAGGTCACCATGTGAATAAAATTAAAGTCTATGTTCTTACTGGAGCAATATTTTATTTATTTTGGCCAAAAAAATGTTTTGCCATATAAACTGCAAAAACACTGGCCTTTTCTCACATTCCCCCTTAATAATATATGTTTCTTACTATATAAAAAATATTTATTATTTACTCAAGCCTACAAACTATTGTCATTTTGTTTCACTCTTGTTAGATAAGTTAATTCCTTAGAATATAATTAAGTTTTTATTAAATAAACATCGAAGAAATACCAGAGGGTCCTAGGTCGATCACTAGCGACAACACAAGCTACGACCACTACGACCCTAGTGGACTTCCTTAGCAACTCTTTCCCCTTCGTTTCAAAATTCCCTCTCCTGTCCTCTCAATCCCATTGTTTACGGTGCCCTACTTGCCGGTCAAGGAAAGAGTATATAACGAGAAACTCCTAGGTCCATTTTTTGTAGTTCACCACTTGGCTTTCGTCGAAGAAGGAAACTCTGCTCCAGCACCTAGAGAAGAAACCGCTGACCATGGCGGTTAGGGCGTGGGAGTCACCACCTCGACGCCGAGGGAAACCCATCGAATAATCCAAGTATTCTGTAGTATTCCAAGTCCTTCAGACTTGTTGAATTTGTCCTTAAGACTATGTAAATTTTTGTTTAGTCATTATGAAATCTTTATTTCGTACGTCATTCAGACGTGTGTAGTTTAGTCAAAAGGACTTCTTTATTTTGAACGTCAGTCAGACGTGTTGTATAGTCATTATGAAATATTTATTTTGTACGTCATTCAGACGTGTGTAGTTTAGTCACGAGGACTTCTTTTATTTTCAACGTCAGTCAGACGTGTTGCATAGAGTCTTAATGACATCGTTATTTTGAACGTCCATATGACGTGTTAGTTTAGTCAATAGGGCTAACATATTTTGTATGTCAGAGGTGTTGACTACATATTTTTTCTATGTCCATAAGATATAGCTTAAATGCGGGAGCCTTGAGTTCTATTTGAGATAGGATCCAGGCTTTTAACCCCTCTCTTTCACAAGTTTGTAATTCAGGCGTAAGGTCTTAAAAAACTTCACAATATCACATGACGCCATGGACGTCATGCTCATATGTGCTAATATAAGAATGGCTACAACCAGGTTGTCTAATGCCTTTAATTGAGGACCTAGTTAGGTCAGTATCTCACAGCACTGTTATTCGAATCTCCTTTTCTGTGTTATTATTTTGGGTGCGCAAAGTGCGGAACACGGCTAATCTTCTATGGTGGACCGCACAGATAATACTTTTCTTTCGCCCCCTTTGATGGCACTTCTTATGATTTAGTGTTTAAAATTAGTGTTTTCTAAACGTGAGGTTTACCCCTGGCAGTGGGTGATGTCATTAGAGTACTATTGAATGCTCTGTCAATTCCCACTGGGAAAGGACCGGCCATAGTACTACATAATGTAGATACCTGGTTGCCTTTCAGCCATTCTCTGATGTAATGAACCGTCCGTCCATTTTACTATACATTCTCAATTCTTTACCTCGTAGCCAAGCGCAGCCAGCTAGTTAAGCTGTTACAATCTGTTTACTATTTCTGAAATAATTATTTATCTCTAGCTGGGACGAACATTGGCTAATAACTCTAAAATTATAGTGTCATTTGTTATAATATATATATATAATACTGATATTATTAGTATTTGTCTCTAATTCACCTTGTTTTGTTTAGACCCTTCCGGTGGAAGTCAGGCAGCTAGCCCGACTGTTCCCGTGTTGTCTTGGACACATATTCTCCCGAGCTACGGGATGATACTGTAACTTTGGAGTTATAAAACCCAATCATACTTAAAATCTTACCTTGATAAAGCACTTGTTTTGCTTTGCCCATTTTACGGGCTTCAACCACAGTTTAAACTTTCTGTTTATTCTCAGCTGATGTAATCTAATTCCAACCTTTATGTTTTTGTATAATAAATCTATTTTTGTTACCTATTTAATTCTTTATGTTATAAAGTATGTTCCTATCACTCACTCATCTATAAAAGTGTAACCACCCTTGTAGGAACATTACAGAGATGCTACAATCTTATGTGCTGATTGGCTAGCTGTTCGCACCAAACCTCCCTTTTCCACTGTGAGGCCACACATGCAAACCACACATGCATCTCACAGCTTCTGGGGAAAAATAAAGTAAAACAGCACAATGCTTAAAAGTGAAAGATAAACGTAATAAATTTAGATGACGCTATAATTTCAACAAAGACTTTATAATAATGAAAACTACTAGATTTAAAAGTTAAAGGTTTAAAAATGAAGTTAATGAATTTAAATTTAGAACATATATTGCTTACAGCTTTGATTATGATTTGGACTAATTAATAGCATAAAACCCCACACTTTCTTATGATTAAACATTTGAACTGACTAATTTAGTAATAAAGAGATTAAATTAGGCCTAGAAAAGAATAATATATTAAAAATGCTGACGGCTATTTATCAAAATAGGCCTAACTGATTGGAAAACAATAATTAAGTGTGGTACTCTCAGTATCTTGATAATGTTAACATGATTTCTAATAAACTTAAGAGGGGGAATTTGGTAAAATGATATATAAAATGTTTGAATATTATAAATATTGGGCACTTGCAAGCTTATTACATCAATAATGAATTTAGGTGTTTTAAGAATGGTATTAACTTAACAAAATAAACAATTGCAAACTAATATATATATAAGATTTAGACAACTTATAATTAATATTAAACCCCACACTTTCTTATAATTAAACATTTGATCCTAGCATAGCGATTAAATTAGGGCTAGACGAATGGAAAACAATAATGTATTATAAATTTAGTACTTCAGTATGTTTATATTAACATGTAAACAATGTCAAACTAATTTAATTATGTAAAAGAAATATTCTAGAGCTAAAGGCCTAAAACCCTGACCACTTTACAGCCCCCTTTGCTTTAAAAAATGGGGAAAGTTTCCCAAAATTTCACCAGTATTGAAAGCAAGCTATCTAAATTTTCCTCCAAAATGACAGTGTGACACAAAAAAAAAAAAATTGAGCAGACTGTACAGTCTTTACAAGCATGTTACAAAAGGTTTACACTCCTAGACTAACAGAAAAAACTTATGAATCCACAGACTCCATAAATTAAGAGCTTAAGGACAAATCCGCTATATGAGCATACTCACAACTTTTCCTATATCACAAAAAAAAACTCTTAAAAAAACTTAAGGCCAAACACGCTATATGAGCACTCCAACTAGATGCCTCAACACACTCTTAAAAGCCTCATGGCCAAACTCACTATATGAACCAATCACATCCAACTTTATGAACCTAACGGTCAAATAAAAATGGCTTTATGAGCACTAATACTACCTAAACCAGATGTCCTATCTTAAAAAAAACACATTTACTGAAAAAAAAAGCCTAAATTAACAAAAAAAAGTAATCCAAGAAAGAAAGAAACACTGCTAACCAGATAAAAAAAAATATAAAAGTACACTGTTTCAAACAGAAAAAGGGTAATATCATACAAGTACACTGTTTAACAACAGAGAAAAGGTAATAACTAGGGATCTAAAATCACCTAACCCTAGATTTATTTGGGAGAACATATAACCCCAAAATAAAACAAAAGGAAAAAGCTCAAGGCCGAACTTCCACAGCACACAGACTCCAAATTTCCTCCACACAGAACCATGTTGTACACAACCTCCAACAAAACTTAAGTAGTTGAATGCAAACTCACAATTTGAAATATTAATATTGAGAATATTATTATTATCATCGTAATCACTCCTCCGACAAAGTTAATTCAGAAAAAGTAATTTAAACTTGTGGCATAATATGGACTTATATTTATAAACTCCCAGAGAGCACAATAAAAACAAACTCGATAAGGACTAGCTCCCAAAAACTGTAACGTAACCTCAAAATAATTCCCGTCATACAGTGACCAACAATCCCTTTGCTCAGGCCTTCAAAACACACAAGAGGTATTCTCTTAACGGTCCAAACCTTGTTAAAATATCTAGCAACCACGGGTGGTCCAGAACTACTGCTGGCCCCCTGGTCCAGAAACACTCCCAAAACTCTGCTAACTCGGGTGGCCCAGGTCCCAATGCCTGCCCCCTAAAACTCTCAAGGTAGTCAGACCTCTGCGACAAAACCACTCTCTTGTCAAACGTTGAAGGCTCCAAGTCCTGACATCACACCACGCCACTATATGGCCGAAATTCTCTGCCTCAACTCAACTCAACTCAACTCAAATCAAAAGTTTTCCTTAAATTACCTGCCTGTCCCTAACTTGCTCTCCAGGACACTAAAACTAAATCCTGCATGAAAATCAATTCCTGAAAATATTCAACAAAATCTCTCAAAATGGCTAAATCCCCTTTAGCTACCACAAGTCACTTAAAAAAATTCCGTTACTCGACCATGAAACTTATTACTTTAAGAAATTAGAGCAATTTTACACAAAAATTGGATTTATTACCCCTAATTTTATATTTGATCCTAACTGTATTTATTTTCAGCCGTAAACACTTTAATAAAAATATACAGGTTTATAATTATTATTTCATTACTTTTAATAATAACTTTTCAATATTATTAATTTGACGATACTTTTACATTAACTTTAGTCCTACATTATGCAAATTATTATAATCATCGATGATTTAAGTACTTATTAGGAGTGATACCTGACATATGAGAGATTGTGTACCACATCTATCTCCTTATGCGGACCGAAAAAGGTAGGACCATTGTGGCTCCATGGATCCTTCCTCCTTGAGCACCGGCCACATGCTCGGGTAAACTAGCTCCCCACTGGATCTGCTTTTGAACGTTCTGTTGCAGGAGTAAACTGATTTTACTGTAAACAAACCACAACATGATAACACTCGGTCTTGTCAGTGACAGATTTATGCCTAACTCAGGTGGCCTACCTCTGCTTAGTGAGTTGGTGTACCCCGTACGCCACTCTTGGCTCCAAACAATTTGGATCACTTTCCAGAGTAACACTACATTCTGGCCTACTGCCCTCTGATTGGTAGGCACACTTACCTTACAAGCCCACACACTGTCCCCTAACCTCACTCTCTCTATAGTCACACTTAGGACACCACAGATTACCAGGCCTTCATCCACTCTACCTGCGTGTCAACAAAGTTTGCATGGGCCCTTTGGCCCCCTACACACTCCACAGTCTTGGTTGTGGATCCCACTTCACTTTCCACAATGACACCAATGTCACTACCACTATTACGGTTGGCAATGACCACCACATCAACACTGGGGACTGTGACTACCTCAACGTCATTATCACAATCACCCCCTTGGGGTACAAACTCCTCCCAACTGTCCACTTGACTGGAGATGGTGACAATAGTGTCACAATCACCACTGACATCAATGTCACTAAATGCAGACATTTGATCTACTCCACAGGCTTTCTTCTTACTCAATTCTTTTAATGATTTCTCAAACTCACATTTCAGAATACTTTCTCCTATTTCTTCTTCTTCCTACTTTTCTATTGAAGCTTCTTCTATATTATCACCTTTGTAAAGCATTTCTACATAGGTACTGTTTCCGCCTATGAATACTTTTTTCCTGTATCTAGAAACAATAACCCATTCCCATCTTTTAAACCCCCAGCTCTTGGTTTATCCTTGCTGCACAACCTTATTAACTTGCTATAAACAATGTCTGATTTCTCCCTTTAAAAATCAAGCTCTATTTCCTGACATAGTACATTTATATAATTCTCTTTCTTTTCGTTCCTGAGGGCTTTGTATCATCTTACATCATTAGAATTTTTAAGCTCTCTTTCATTTATTTTCTTGACATCATATAAGTGATCAATAGTTTCCTTCTTACTGCATTGACTGGCTCCAGCACTTTTAATCTAGCTTTTAATATTCCTTCTTTAAATTTTTGCCATTGATACTCTTAACTTTTCAACTCTTCATTTCTTATCACATTTCTTCCTTAATTTCTTAATATATTTAAGTAGCACTTCATTGTAACAAGATTATGGTCACTGCCCATATCTGCTCCTGGAAAGCTCCTAAGAGTCCTTTACCTGGTTTATGTATCGTTGTATGTCATGAAATCTATTTGATAGGTACCTACCTATCTTTGCCTCCAAGCATTGTTCATGTGTACTTTCTTCATTAATGATGATTAAACCAAGTATTTGTAATTACGAGCTCATATCATGTGCAGAATTCAATTGGCCTCCATCCTCTATCATTTCTTCTTTCTAATCCATGTTTTCCTACCATTCCACTTTCTTCTCCTTCACCAATGATCACATTTTAGTCACCCATAATAGCCAGATTCTCATCTCCCTTAAAGCACTCTTGGTGAGATTACTAATCTTGTCATAAACAAAGTCAATTTACTCGTCATCACGAGTAGACGTAGGCATATACACTTGAATTACCATTGTAACCTTGGGTTTGGTTTCAACCTTAACCATTATCAGTCGATCATCATATTGCACATCTAGATAATCCCTTTCCCACTACCCTATTTAAATTATGATTACTACTCCACTTTGTCCCTGTAGAGCTTCAGTTTGAATGATTCTGTGGTCACCACTCCACAAGTTCCCTCCATCTGGCCATCTCACCTCATTAATTCCAAGAATATCAAACTTCATCCTTTCCATTTCTATTTTTATATTCTCTAGTCTACCACGCTTTAGAAGAGACCTTATGTTAAAGGTGCCTCTTCTTTTACTGCTCTCACTATTCTTCTCCCTTGCATCCTTCCTAATATTCCCCACCTGGAGATCACTAAATAGGCTGCTGTTACTTGGAATACTCTTATGATTCTTTAATGCAGTGTCTTTCCTTTGCCTTCCACATCCCCCTATTGTCCATCAGGTGGTTTGTTTGCCTTTAGGAGCAGTTTCCCACTCCAACGGCTCTTTCGCCCTCATAGGAGGCCGTTGGCACTTGATAGAGGGGCGTCTATTTATCCTGGTAGTCACTCGGTTACCAAAGCCTCGTCAGTGGAAACAGAGTGTACCGCGTGAAGGAGAGGTTGACATTTGAATGAGAGTGGTTATATTTATATATACAATATAATACAATCAAAATATAAAATTTAAATCTGTAAAAGAAGCTAATCAAGAAACAAATATAAATGTGGGTATTCAGTAACATCTTATTGTTGTTGATAAATAATTTTTGAAAAACTAATATTTACAGAGGGTCAAGCAACTGCTTCAAAAATCTTAATTTTTAACTGGGATTCCATTGCGCCATCCTGTCAATGTCGTGTTATCCCCTGATTAAATACTATTCAGACTGTCAAACCAAGCACACTGTTGAAGAAATTATTATTATTATTATTATTATTATTATTATTAATAATAATAATAAAAACATGCGTGCAGATTTAATAGTATAACACTTATTGCCTGATTATAAAATATAATTTTTAGTGCGTGTAACTAAATTATAAAGTTTAATAACTTAAGTTTTATTTTAAATAACTACAATGTAATATTAAATAGAAACTGTCGTGTTGTGTAGCCGTGTCTAAGAAACACCTAAAACACCATAGAACTTCAATCGAAGTATATTCAATGCTTAAGGGTTTGTCAGAAATGGTGAAACCAACTAAGAAACCTCTATGCCTTTAAGGATTTCATCTTCACCAATATCTTCCGTAAGTAAAAGAACAAAAAAAAATTACACTAAAGAGTAGGCCTACTGTTGACACCAAGGGTACTTCTACTTTACACCAAAATGTAACACAACTGTTGCAAAGGCCATACAACTTAAACACAAAAACTACCGTTAGTAAAGATTCAAACAAACAACCACACAGCCAAATTCTGAGATCATTCGAACTTTGACTTCACAAGATGTAGAACCATTGTTGCAAGTTAAATCAAATTCAGAGGAAACAGAAACAACTAATAATGATGACAAACATGCAAAACCATTATTATGAATCCAGAAATCTTATTAAAAATCATCGGCCAATTCATATCAAGAGAAAACATCAAACTGTTGAAGTTAATATGTAAAGAAAATTAAACTCTTTATGCCTCTACTGGAGAATTATTTGATTTCTTTTGACAAAAAAAAAAGTTTTGATATAAAAATAACAAAAATACTACTCTTAACTTGTGTTCCCTACACTCCCACCTTAACCACTACCATTGAAAAACATATTTAATATCCTTCTTCAATGCTGTCACAAAGCATTATCAACTAAACTGCAAGGAAATGTTTTTTAGACAGACAATAGAGTTTAAAGGCTTGGTCATGACTATCCAATATAACTGTCAACTGTCATTCACCTCATATTTGTCAGCTTACGCGCACAAGCTGATGTGTTACTGCACACCCTTAAAAGTTTTATGACTAACTTCACCAACAGTGCTTCTTGTCAACAAAACCCAAACATAGACATTTAAAGTTTATTCTATATTTTATCTACTTTTCTTCTCCCTTACATTTATCAATATAAATATGTCTTCATTAACCAACAATCCTTATTTCATGACAGACATGTTGAGAAGTGAATTATCAATTTCCTGCCTCTTTTCCGCCAGCAAATAACATAATAAATCAGGCACTGGGACTCCACTGTCTTTACAAAATAAAACAACAAAAGCCATACATTGTTTTGACAGGACAAGACGTGTAGTCCAATTTTCATAGGAAGAGTCTTATTTGACAGACATTCACGTATTTATCCATCAGGTCATGTGATGGGTAGCTGTTATTTTTGAGAGATAAATAACATAAATAATACAATATAATGTCATCAAAGTTGGCCAGAAAATATATGTTTGTATTTTCTAAACGGCCCTTCCTATGAAAATTGGATTGTATAGATCGAGTTTATTATAAATTTACAAAAATACCCTTCTGATTTTAACAATGGCCTCCTAAGTTATCTGTAAGAAGTAAAATTACTCCTCCATAATAATTTATTGGCAAATAAACAGTACACAGGTTTCAGAGTAGTTCTCTTTTAGTAAAAACATTGTTATAAAAAAATAATCAGATCACAAATTAAACATTTTTTTTATACAAATATCCTTCAAATATTGTGAATATTTACCATTTATCGCTGAAAATTAAAGGTCAGTCATCTTCTTTCTTACGTCTTAATTTCATCAATAACACCCCCAAGATAACAATAGCAAATGTTGCTTTTGCGACCTAGAATAAATGAATGGAAATAAAACATTATTTATTAGGTGAAGAGTTTAATATTTCATTTTATGTAGTTCTTCTATTTAGAACCATCTCTTTAATTGTCTTAGAAATTTAAAATCCTTAAGAGTGTGTGTTTGTTGAGTTTTATATAGCCGTAGTTATAAATGCAGCAGTTTTAATTTCATTTTAATACAGCATTTTACTACCTGTTCAGGTTATATGCATTTATACTAATTACGCTAATAAGTTAGGGATGAGGAAAGCTGAATTTATAGAAAATGTACTCATATTTACATGGAGGGGGAGAGGAAAACCATTTAGGACATACCACCATCAGTACACCCTATCGAGATTCGAACCCCTATCTCCCTGTCATCGGAAGTCTAGTCTATTTAGAGAGTGCCCTAGACCAGCATTTCCCAATTTTTTTTAATGGCGTACCACCCAATCAATTTTCGTAGTTTGGAGTACCACCAAAATAAAGCTGAATGTTTACTATTTCGGTACAATTTTAATTATTACCAGAGATATAATCACACAGACTGCATGCCTGCAACTTCTCCCTAATCTTAAATTAATTTTATCTTTTATTTACCTTGACTATTTGACTCAGTTTCTAACAATTTTAACCTGAGTCCTATTTTTCTACAAATGTTAATTGCTCAATTTTCTTGTATCCCTTTTATTTAATTTATCTAATCTGGTATTATTGACTCCTACTAATATTTAAATCTAAGTTCTAATTTGTTTCCACTAAATATTTTTTGTATCACTCCAGTCGGTCCGCCCCGGGTATTTTTAGTTTCTCCGGTACCCTCCACACCTGGCAATCCCAGAGCTCACCGTTACCAGTGAGCACCGGGCACTATCCAGCTGTGGTGAGCATTCCCCTAACCACCACCTGGGGAGGCGCCCTATCGGAGATGGAGCTCCGGCTTCCTACTAGTGAAACCACTGGCAGAAAATCCTAAACTTAATCTATAATAATCTAATAAGATTTAATTATTTCCCTAATCAATCCTAATAACTGGTTTATCCCAGAACTAACCTACATTACTCTAATTACTTTTAAATCAGTGTTTCCACCCTACAACCACTGGTTGTACCAGTTTTACTTTTGACTGGACTTTGTCTGAATATATTTTTAAGATATGATGAGGCCCTATCTTTTTACAACTTTAATTTGCTTGTTTTGTTTGGCTTCTCCCGGCGTACCTACGGGAATAATTGTGTGTACCACAGTTTTGGAACTGCTGCCTTAGACCATGCGGCCACTGAAGCAGGTAAATAAAATATTATCAAAAGAATAAGCCCTATAGAATAAACTACACTCAATGGCTATTAGTCCAAAATTAAATTTTAGTGGAAACGTTTTAGTGTGTTGATATATATACACACTAAAAACGTTTCCAGCTTTTAGTGTGTGTAGGTATATGTGTGTGTGTGCGTGTGCTACTCTGGCAATATAATTAAGGCACTACTCTGGCAATATAACTAAGGTGCTACTCTGGCAATATACTTAAGGCGCTACTCTGGCAATATAATTAAGGTGCTACTCTGGCAATATACTTAAGGTGCTATTCTGGCAATATACTTAAGGTGCTATTCTGGCAATATAATTAAGGCACTATTCTGGCAATATAATTAAGATGCTACTCTGGCAATATACTTGACTCCCGATGATGGTGAGATCAAGCTTCAATCCTAGTCAGGGAAATTGAGGGTGGTTATTCCTAGTTGGTTTTCCACTCTTCCTCCATGCAAATGTGTGTGTAATTCCTCTAAATTTAACCTTCCTAATCCCTAACCCAATAGCATAATTAGTACCTAGGCGTAAAGCCCTAACAAGTAGTAAGATGTGGTGCTAAAAACACACTATATTATTGGTGTTATTTCATAGGTATTGACAATATCTATAATGACTGTTTCAGATCCCATGAGCTGACATATGAATATGTGAGAGTAAATATAGTAACTTGTCTAGCTGTCATACAAAGGCCCTTCTTATGAAAATTAGTTTGTATATTGATCTAATAATTATTTAATGATGGTACTTTATTCTTAAATAAATATTGCAATAAGGTTTTAAGAGAAACAGTTACCTCACAATCAACATAGTTACCTAACTCACAAAAATATTGGGTAAATAAAGAGACTATTGATAGGAGATCGGGTCTGATACCTTAGCTCAGTCAGCAGCTTGCCTGTTAACTGAGCTAAGGGTCCCGGGTTTGATTCCCAGCATGGTTGAAAAATGTATTATTGCTGAATTGCAGGTTTCCCCTTTCACAGTGATGAAATAACGGCCGGGGCTTGGATGTTGTGTCTGTTCTGGATTTAAGTTAGTTTATACATTGTGTGCCGATATAATCATTTGGTTCAGAAAATGCACATTAAATACCTCCAAATGAAATAGAATGAAATGATATGAGATTGGCATCAGAATAAAGGGTAGTGTGCAAGAACAAATTCAAAATGTGGTGTCAATATATTGTGTAAATTAGTGTTTTTTAAAAGTTATTTTAGCCTCACTAATGTTTACATTTCCAAATAATGTAAATACTTGTGTAGTACTTACATTTGCACGTCCAGACTTAGTTTCACTATTGAAATATTTGGAGAAACCTGATAAACCAGATCCGTTGTTAGAAGACTGTTTTGAAAGCGGTTGGGAAGTTTTTGACGATTGATTTTTGTCATTTGTATTGTCACTTTTTTCTTGAAGTCGTTTTTTGCATAGTTCAACACAATTTGAATTTGTTACTTTCTCGTTATTATCGTTTGCTGCTCTTTTTAAATTCTCACATTCTTTAGAAATTAATGGGTGATTTTTCTGCGGCATTTCTTCAACATACATTTTAGGCTGAATTTCTCCCTTTTCTAAAGAATCCTTGACAATGTTAGTTAATCCTTTAACTTGAGTACAATCAATTTTAGGAATTGATTTGCTGACTTTAGAAGTATTTTCTTTGACTTTATTTTCTAAACTCGTGTCTTGAGAAACTTTTTTTGTTTCAGCTTTACTTTCAGTCTCTTTTCTCTCTCTCTCCCATTTCTTTATTTTGTCCTCGAGTTGTTTTACTCTAGATTTATCTTTAGCACATTTTTCTGTCATCTGGATCACTTTATTCTCTAAATCCCTTTTAACTTTGGGTGTCAAAGTTGGTAATCCTGAACATACATCACATCTAGATTTTGCTGCTGTGATCTTGGAGGAACCATCTGTTTTCATATTTTCCTTTTGGTTTCCATCAGGGGATTCTAAAGGGACCTTGTTTTTCTGGTCTGAACTATTTTTATTACCTTTTTTAGAATTGTTTGTTGAGTCTTTTAGATTTGAATTGGAACTATAATAATTAGCACCATGAATAAAATTTGGGAGTTTTTTTGAGTCAAACATGACGTTGTAGGTTTCTATGATGTTGTTTACCTCTTTTACAGACCTTGAAGCTTCTGATTTAGAAAACCTACTATATAATAAACAGGCACTATTGCTGCCAGTGGAGTTTGTATGAGGTACATTTTCAAAATAAAATCTCAATATAGAAGGATAATTTAAATAATACGCAACCTTGATAGTACTTTTATAATAATTACTACAATATATATTTTGTTTCACTACACTATTCAGGCTCATCTTTTGACAATAGTTTGTCAAACAATGTATATGGGTGTGTTTCCTATAGTAATTTTTGCAGAGACAATGTTGTGGTAAAGTCCCATTACACATCATCTTATGACCTTTTAAAGAACAGTTGGCTGTCTTTTTGGGTTCATCAGAGACAGGGGTGTTGTGATTTTGCTTTTCAGTTTCAGTTACTTGATTTTTCTTCAAATTAGATATGTTGGATCCTTGCTCTATTTTTGTTTCGCTTGTAATTACAGGTACATTTTCCATGGACTTATCTTTATTATCATGTGAATCTGTTAGTTTTAATGTTTTTTCTGTGTCAGAAACTTGTTTCTCTTTCAAGGCATTTGAACGCTCAGGATTATTTGCTACAGATTTTGCTTTTAATTGACTCGAATCATTTTGTTTGGCTGTAGTGTCTATGTTGGATTTATCAGAAGTTTTTACAGTATCATTTTGTTTGGCTGTAGTGTCTAATGTTGGATTTTGCAGAAGTTTCTACAGTTCCATTTTGTTTGGCTGTAGCATCTATGTTGGATTTAGCAGAAGTCTTTACAGTATCATTTTGTTTGGCTGCAGTGTTCATGTTGGATTTATCAGATGTTTTTACGGTATCATTTTGTTTGGCTGTAGTGTCTATGTTGGCTTTATCAGAAGTTTTTACGGTATTATTTTGTTTGGCATGTAGTGTCTAAGTTGGATTTAGCAGAAGTTTTTAAAGTATCATTTTGTTTGCCTATAGTGTCAATGTTAGATTTAGCAGAAGTTTTTACAGTATCATTTTGTTTGGCTGTAGTGTTCATGTTGGATTTAGCAGAAGTTTTTACAGTATCATTTTGTTTGGCTGTAGTGTCTATATTTGATTTAGCAGGAATTTTTACAATCATCATTTTTATATGCCTCTATATGTTCATTCGGCTTTACAAAATGTTTTATTTTTCCAACTTGAAGTGTTTCTTCAATGCCTTTCTTAAGAATATCTGGTTTTGGAATACTAACCTTTATTCTTCTTTTCTTTGCTTTCATAATTAATTTACTTAGTTTGTTAAGTTTTTCATGCAATTTTGTTTTTAAAACTTTGCCTAAGCCTTTAGCCCTAAGTGTTTGCCTTAGTGCACGTCCCAAGTCTCCAAGTTTCAACGACTCCTTGAGGCCCCAGAATAGTCCCCTTAAATTTACAGATTCCATGTATGCAGCCTTTAGTTCATTTAGTTGTAAAGATTCTTTCAATGCTTTTCCTAAGCCTTTAGCTCTCAAAGTGTTTTTCACCGCAGGCTTTAATGTTCCAACTTTCACATTTTGTTTCAAAGTTTGACTTAAACCTTCTGCTCTGACTGTCTGCTTGAGAGCTTTTTTCAAATCGTCCACTTTTAAAGAGTGTGTCAGAGCTTGTGAAAATGTTTCTGGTTTCATGGGTAGTAAACTTTTAAATCCTACAACCTTATTTGTATCTTCCGCCTTTTTTGAACCTGTTTGGGGTGTACTTATTTCTATTTTTGGAGTGTCTACGTTTTTTTTTGATTTCACCAACCAATGTGAATCACTAGCTGAATGATTGAATGGTTCTTTTATTGAATTATTTATGTTTTGGACATAATTAGGTTCTGTGACTGTAGATTTCTTTTCTGAATAAGCTGATCTTACAGCGTCAGTTTTTATAGGTTCTGAAACACTTGGTATTATACGAGAGTGTTCTCTTTCTTGCATTGGACTATTATTATTTATTAATTTCACAGCTCCTGGTTTGACAGACCACTCCTTAGCGTGATTATCATGCATAGTATTATCTTTAAGTGACCTAATTGAAACCCACTCTGGAATATGAGTAGGGAGTGACCAAGCTTCCGCTTTACTTAATTTATTTTCTTTTTGGGGCGAGTCTTCAATTTTAGATTTTAATTCCTGATTTGTTGATGGGGGGACTACTTTTGGTGGGGTTGGGTCTGATATTTTTATTTTTGAACATTCTTTTGTAGATTTACTTTCACTCGTTTTTGATAAAGACTCATCCATAGATTTTGTTTCATCACAATCTTTATTCGTGGACATTCCATTTGCAGATACATCAACATAAATATAGCTTGAACTTTCCTCTCCAGGTTTTGATGATATAGTTTGCACATTTTCCTCTGCTATAATGTTTTGTTCTGTAACTGATTTTATTGTAGCGCATTGTATGTTTTTAATTTCCAGAAATCTTTCTTGTCTCGTAAGTTCGGATGACTTTGCAATAATTTTCATTGGGGTGCCAGCTTTTGTAGGATATAAGAACACTTGGGGAGGAAGATTTTCTTTGAGATGTTTAAATTCTCTGTCTTCCAAAATTTCTGCCAAACCTTCTTCGAGTGATGAAACATTAGCTATAGATGTGGGTGTGACATTAATATCTTCTGCTTTAGGTTGAACTAAATAGGCAACTTTTTTGGAATGACAACTTCCTGAAGTTGTTTCTGTCATTTCTTTATCTTTGGCAGATTCTGATACTTTGTTAAATATACTTGCTTGTGTTGCTGCCTCTAGTTTTGGAGCTTCACTATTATTATTACTATTATTATGTTCAGTTATTGATGGAACAGCTTTTGGGTTGATACACTTTAAAGAACGTAAATCTCTTTTACGTACCATGCCTCCATAGTGAAAGACATTATCGTTATCTTCACCGTTCTTTAGTTTTTCACCCAAATTTTCTGAATCGTCAGATTTATCTGCCATACCTGAAATGATTCAGCCAAAATAAGCACTAACCTATTGATTAGTTTCATACAAAATAGCTGATATTTATAGTAGGGTACCTTGGCATTGTTATCAGTTTGTGGTTATTGTTGGAGAGTAATATTTATGAATGAGAAACGTATTTGTTTCTACAAGATAATTTTTTTATATTACGGTATGTCTACACATAAGTGATTGTACAACTTATTTTATTATAAATCCAATTGCCTTTTTTGTGTACATTTTATTTTTTTGCAAAAGATCACAAAAAGTGGTAATTGAGTGGGTCGGGGAAAAACATGATAACCTTCACAGATTTAGATGGGATATTCTCACTATTTAAATGTCTATAAAATTTGTAAATCTAGCTATAAAAAATAAATAAAATATTCGTCGATATTAGCTATCTTCTAGGTTTTGACCGACTATAAAACAACTTTTAATTCAATAGGTAAACTACCAGAAATCCGTGCTAACACATTTTTTCATAAAATGAGGGTTATCATGTTTTCACCCCGACCCCCTCCATTAAGGTTTTAATCATGTCATCTATACCAACTAGTTCTGTCAAGATAACATACTAATTATTTTGTCCAAACCAACAAGTTTGATGTATTAAAAACACAACTAAAATAATATAAACCATTATCCAAATTATAATAAGCTAATTAAAAAAATATATATCTTGACATTTGACACAAATAATAATAATTTTTTCAATTTTAAAACAAACCAATATCTGAAATCTGTATATTGTTAATATAAACTGATATTCATTGGAAAATGTAAATTAACATTTGTAGGATAATCAATTTCATACATTATTTTCTAAAAGTGACATTGGCTGGGTGCCTCTTGTTATTGTTGATATCAATTCTCGTGTGATGAATGGTGAAGCTCAATGTAAAGAGAGTGTAAAGTTAGGGCCACTTGGAGAAATTGGATGTCATTGCTTACATCAACCAGCACACAGTAGTTATATTTTAATACTAAAACAACCACGCATAAATATTTAAAAAAATAAGTAGAGTAATGATGTTAATAGGACATTGGTGTGAATTTTAAAGGTGTCGTGCGGTTCTAAATAATATGCAGGTTTGTGAATTTTGGTTTACTAGCAGATACTAAAGGATGATTAAAAATGTGATGTTGGTCGTAAGATAAAGAATAAGAAGGGTAGACACCTGTGCTCATGGAAGAACTGGCTTAACTTGTGAATACTTAAACGAACCAAGTTGACTGTTACTACAGAACTCAATCCCAGGACCCTGGGCTCCGACGAGCCTGAAGATGTCGTCTGTATCAATAAGGTGTCGGGCAGTGTGACTGCCTGCGAGATAGATGGAACTGTGACCCTCCTTGTTGCCAAAAAGTAAAGGTCTTTTATACCATGATATGGGCCCCTTTCAGGCTCGCTAGTTTAAACATTGTTATGAATGGTCAGTGGTCTACTGCAACCTCTTGAGTATGTTACTTCATACATGCTAAGCCAGTGATCATACGTACGTCCAATTGAGTTATGTATACAACTCAATACAACTTACACAACAGTCAATAGAAATATTTAAATATTGCTCGGTGGTTATGACAAAGGTTTATTTATTATTTAAAGTTTCAAAATTTGACCTGATTTTTAACAACTTAGTTGGTCTTCCGTATAACTTTGTGTATTGAGTGACGTCACAAGATCATCCAATCAGATGTCTTTCTCCATCTGGCGCTACCTTCTATTCTCTTTACATTGGTGAAGCTGGGATAAGCTAGATGAGGTTTGGTTAGGACAGATCAAATTAGACTTGGTTCAATGTTTACTTTGATTATAAACTAAGTTATTGTCTAAAAACACTTTTCCAGAATTGGGGTTAGCTAAGGCTTGACATCTATTTTAAAGATTCCCAATTATTGTTAGAAAAATTCAATTTTTTAAATATTTTGTAGTTTTTACTTGGTCATTTGAGCATAATTAACATTGGACAGTTTCATATATCACCCGTAAAGGCTTCATTCAAATATGTTTTTAAATATAACTTGACAACCCAGAAACTTTAATTAGGCCTAATCATGTTAACAAAACTAGGTTGTTTAAAACATTTGATAAAAATAATGCTTATCTTAATATCAAATATTATTTTCTGAATAAGGCCTGATTGTTTATACAGGCTCTTAACATAATCAAAGTTACCATATATTATACCTAACCCAGTTTTGTAATATATTGTGACAACTTAGTTTTGACACCTTCAGGATTTGTTTGACCCATAGTCACTTGAGAGGTGGGTCAACAGCTGAACCCCAATAATCTTGACCTTGCATAAGACCCCAAATATTTGCATTTTGAAACAAAAATGGCCGGAAATGTGGTGAGGCATGCTATCATTGATAAGAGTTAAAAATGAAAGCAATTTTTTTTACGAGGAAACAGTCAATTTATAAAATAGAAATATATTCTGCCCTAACTATTGTCAATTTCTAAATGTAGGTCAAGGTCGAGTAAGCATTTCTACAAACTATAGAGTGGCTACAAGACCTATCTGAGATTATTAACAGTAAATGTGTGGCGTTCTGTAATCCCATTAAGAGCTTGAGAAATAGGAGGTTTGTTACCATTTTGGAGTGTGGTTAAGTTAAGCAGCTACAGGCGTGACTGAGCTACCGAGCACAATAAAGTTATTTCCTCCACTGGTACGTATTGAATAGGGAGCAGTTTTAAATATCTTAGCCCCTGTATATTTTAATTTTTTTATTCCATGATTTGCACACACTTTTTCAATTCAAAGTGCTTTTGTTTAGCCCGAATTACTCTAAGATCTTGATACACTTTATAATTTAAAATTTTGTAGATGTAGTCTATTTTTTTTAGCACTGCACATTACAATAAAGTTGGGTTGTACATATACATACTAGTTACAATAATTTGTTAGGGATGAGGAAGGTTATATTTAGAGGAAATGTACCAAAATTTGTCTGGAAGTTGTAAAACTATTTAGGAAAAACCACCCTCGGTACAATTGAACCGGATTCTAACCCCGGTCTTTCCGTCATCAACATTAGTCTAATGTGAGAGTGACATCTTAAACCATGCAACCACCAAAGTCGAGGCCAGATCGATGAATTCAAGTGCTGGGTGTAAATTGCAAAATGTGAGGTCCCATGACCCTTTTTAGAATTTGTAGGCCTAATTAGAAAAAAAGAAATTAAAATTATAATTAACAGAGGACATAAATTACAATAATTAGGTCTATTAAAAATAGGCTTTAAAAGTTAAAACCTTTAAGAACCTTATTTAATTTTAAAAATATTTATCAGTCCCAATTTAATTTACGGTATTTTAAGGGTTCTTCAACTGGTTCTATTTTTTTTTAAATAACTTTCAATTCCAGTTATTGGTTCTGTTCGATTCTATGAGCATAAGGCAGCTTTGGGTTATGCACGTTGGAATTAAAGAGAGAATATACGTCTTATTTCTTTGTTGCACTTTTGAAGAACTACTAGTCGTTTATAAAAACTATGATTGCTACAATTGATATAAAACAATTATAATAAAAAGTGTGCATGGTTTCCTAGGGGCTCCTTCAAGCATGGTGCCTGGTGCCATGACCCCCTCCCTTAATCAAGCCCTGACTTAAGTGGGCTACTTTTATTAGTTGCTAAACAGATACGGAAATGTTTACTAGTTGATGAACATTTTTATTTTCTTAATGGTGCAGAATGTTCAGGCTCATGCTTCAATATTCAATTTCCCCGACTTGTTTTTTAAAATTTGTGTTTATGAGTTAATTATTCAAGTTTTTATGTCTTAAAGTTAGGAAAGGTTGGGTACCTAGTACAAAGCTACATTTAAAAGTGATTATTTAATTTATTCAACTTAATACTTTAGCAGTGATTATTTCATAAGACGGCAGGAACGATAAGCCATTAGAGGCAACAATAAATGTGACAATTTGTAGCATTAACTAATACATGACCTGCATCAGTGGTCACATGGTCTAGTACGTAACATTTGTGTTATTCTGGATTGCTAGTGATGGGTATATTGGGGCTAGAATCCTGGACAAGTGTACTAAGGGTGGTTTTCCCAGTGTAGTCTGAGTCCTTAGCTTAATCGGTAGCATGTTTACCTACTGAGATAAGAGTCATGGGTTTGATTCCTGGCATAGCCGAAAATTTATCATTGAAGAAAATATAGGTTTACCCTTTCATAATGATAAATTAACGGCCGGGGACTGGATGTGGTACCTGTCCTAGTCTTAAGTTAGACTATAAGGCATATGAAGCTACAACAGGCCTAGCAAGCCGGTGGTGGAAAATATATGGCTTGAATTAAAAATTGATCCAGGTCACAGGCTGGAAACAATAATGGATGATGATGGTTTCCCACTGTCCCTACACAAAAATGGGGTACATTTTCTCTAATATCATAACCTCCACATCCCTGTCACATAGAATACATGTGTACAACCTAGCGGGATACATAGATGAAGTGAAAAAAACAACTTAACCTAACATTCAAGAAACTTTTGAGAAATAACACACAAAAAACACTTGAAATGTAAAAGTAAACAATATACTTGGGAATTTTTAGCTATTACAAGAGCCTTAATAGCTTGTACCATCAAATCACTAGAAAGTAAATAACTATAAAGTAAGCAATTATTTGTATTTATTTTACAAACTAAAGAGGCAAAAACATGTCCCAAGCCATTGTTTCAACAAAATCACCAAATAAAAACATGTTTTCAAGCATTTTTATCTACATACCCAGGAACTAATGTAGTAATTTTCCATGGATTTTTGAATTTGGAAAACATTTAGTTTATTATTACAGCAAAATTTCTTGTGTATATAAAAAAAATAAAAAAAATAAAGATTAGACTAACTTAAAAAAGTCTAAGCCCAATAAATGGTGCTACTGTTTCTGAGAAACTGTCTGTATTGTTGCTAGAGGATACTTGCAAAGAGAAGTAAAGTTCAAAATAATTTAGAATGCTTTGATTTGAAGCCAATTTGAAACGATAGTGAATAATAGTGATGAAAAATATACTTTAATGGATTGTCTATGTCTAGACCAGCAGTTCTCAAACTGTGGTACGCTTACCAACCATGGTATGTATCTCTATAAGAAAACCTCTTTTCGCTTTATGAGGTAATTGTATTATATAATATTGTATATAATACAATTACCTCATAAAGCGAAAAGAGGTTTTCCTTATAGAGATATATTATATATTTGCATTCAATGTCCTTTTCCCGTGTTTGTCCTTTATGTTATACCCTTTACATGTTCCTATCTAAGTGTCCTATCATTCTTTAGAATTTTACATTTTCTCCCTTTTGTGCATTTTAGTTTCCTCTTTTAGGCAGTTGCGTTGTGCGTTTCACACTCCTCTCCGATGAGTTCTGAAAGAATGAAACCTAGGTCGGGGGATTGGGCAGTGACAATCGATTTTCTTTTAAGAAGTAACCATTACCTCTTTGTCCATTGGCAGCAATGTAAAGTGTGAACTGTGTTCTTCTTTTCATTGTAAAAGCCATTTGTGTTTGTTCCTTTTATATGTTTCTATCCACCTTTCCTGTACTTTCTTCCAAATATAATACAATTGCCTCATATAGCGAAAAGAGGTTTTCCTTATTGAGATGTGATAACATGGTGATTGAGTGTGACCTGTGCAAGAATTTGAACCTTGGACTTTTGGTTTTATGCGGTAGTGATCTACTGACCTCATGATCCCCTTTATCCAAAAATGTTGACACTATTTCTCCAACATGCGGTGGCCGCTCTGTCAGTATAGCTCACTTGAGGATTTACGCCATGGGGATTTTTCCTCTTGATGATTATAAATACTATTGTGTTTATTGAAAACCATTGGTGAAATAAAAAAGTGCGTCTTGAATACGGATAACAAAACACAAAAGAATTAGAAAAATGCTCCATAGTTCACACTTGATGAATTACTTGTTTTTAATTTTCTCTAAGACAATTTCAACATAAAGCATACATAGTTAACCTTTTATAAAAATATAAAGTCCCAATTCCTTTTTTTCTATAAAGAGCTAAGCCACAACCCAGCTCACATCTATTTTCTTCGTTACATACAATCAAATGGACAGTATTATATAATAATTATGTTTGTGTCGTGTTGGCATGACATGGAGAGACTCTTGCCACAACTCCTCGGTAAGCTGACCAGAGCTTGGCATTGTTGATACATACAGTACCTCCCCCACGTTCTTCTTGACTCGTCTAAAAAACACAAGTTGGCTAGATGATTTTAAAAGTTAGGTGATAACTATTTATTATAATTTGAATCAGTATAGGAAGAACCTTTGAGAAGAAGTAACAAATAATTTAGCACAGCCAACATTGACAAAAGGACAACAGCTGTAGATTAACTTGTTATATTGTTACATAAATGTAGGCCTAGTGACTTTTTGAAATTACATGAGGTTCTGCCCTTGCTGATTCGACTACATGATTACAAGCTATGTATGATGAAAAATATACAATTACAGTAGATGACAAAATTTTTTAATCTTATTTATAACTAAGAAATAACCAATCTATTGATCTCCACCATTATTGAGAAAACTGTTGAGGCATTATTGATTCATTTAAGGTCTAAATACACCTTAGAGATGATGGTTTGATTCCCAGTGAGTGCATTCGTCACATGGTGTGGAAGCTGGATGAGTATGAGAGATTCAGGAAGTATGGTCGTATACACAGATAAGCCCACTCTTGTAAAGCTCAAACACAAATAATAAAAAATCTTTTGACATAACACTTTCATTCCATTTCCTAAGGAATTTGATTTTAGTTTAAATTGTTTTCAAATTAAATTAAAAATATATTATGTAAATATGAGAACTGTTCCAAAAATCAACCTCTGATTGGCTGAAATAGATTAAAAAAATCTAATTATATACAAAACTTATATACTTAACTGCACTACTTTTTTACATAGTCGCCAAATAAATTCAGACACTTGTCATACTGTGGCACCAGCTTTTGCAATCCTTCGTCAAGGAATGGCACCACCATCCATGCTTCTTCAGCATTTCTTCAGAGGTTTAATGTGAAACGCTGAAAAAGCTACGGAGGTCGATCCAAAGCAAAAAGCATAGGATATTCACCAAGGACGTTGTTCTCCTGTCAAAAAATGCGCGACGCCACAATTCGGCTTGCACAGATTTTACTCGAGCAGTTAATCTGGGATATTTTCGAGCAACACAGCCCAGACTTGGCGGAAAGCGATTACTATTTCTCCAGAACAATGCATGTCTGGCTGGCTAACCATTATTTTGAAACCAACAAGGAGCACATGGATGTAGTCAACAACTGGCTGGGCACTCTGGCGAGGGGTTGCAAAAGCTTGTGCTACATTATGACAAGTTCCTGAATTGAGGTGGCAGCCACGTGGAAAAGTAGTGCAGTTAAGTATATAAGTTTTGTATTTAATAAAAAAATTTAAATTCATTTATGACTCTTTTTATCAGCCAATTGGAGGTTGATTTTGGAATAGCCCTGGTCATTTGACATAATATCTAAAGTTGATTAATTTATAATTATCTACATTTTACGTTTTAGTTGAATTTCCATTTGTACCAAAATGCATTTTAAATTTAATTCAAATTCTAAAGTTACAATTATGACTGCATTAAAGTTAAAAAGAAAGTGAAATAAAAATTAATTAGCCTATATTAAATATTTTGAACAGATTATGTTTACAGTAAAGTGCATTAACTCAAAATGGCATCATAGCAACAGGTATCCATCGCCTGTGTGTGAGTGAGGCAGCAGTGCAAATATGCAAAGATGGAAGCATTAAAAGAACTTTAAGTAATATATATTTGGTTGCATTAAAAGGTACTAA
This sequence comes from Timema bartmani, assembly GCA_902151455.1. NCBI lineage: Eukaryota > Metazoa > Arthropoda > Insecta > Phasmatodea > Timematidae > Timema > Timema bartmani. Next base: position 44,213 of record CABFWB010000835.1, read on the forward strand.
GCATTATTAGGGAATAGCTGTGATATCGTTTATTTGAAAATATTTAATTGAAAATGTGTAACCTAACAGGAAAAAGAGGTGCACTCTTGGCCATGGAAAGTCTCAAAACTTATCAAGCTACTTTACCTTAAATATCCCCCGTGTCTTACTACCCGTTTGGGTTGTTTGTATATGAACTAATTCTGATGTGTTAAGGATGAGAAAGGTTGAATTTAGAGGAAGTGTAACTGCATTTGTATGTAGTGAGAATGGAAAACCACCCTCTATACACTAAATCGGGATTTAAACCCTGATCGCTCAGTCATCGGCAGTTCATTCTAATGCGAGAGAGATGCCTTAAACCCAGTGGCGTAGCAAGGGCATTTGATGCCCGGGGTGGGTCTCAATTTTGGCACCCCCTACACCTGTGTAGAAACAAAATTCTTATAAGAATCTTAATAATAACTTTCTGAAGAGCTTGGGAATCTTGAGCTGGGCGGGGGGGTGTAAATGTGACGTATCTTTCAAATATGTACCTTAATTATATTCTAATGATTTAAAGTGAATACTTTACAATCATAGTATAGTAATGAATAACATTGGGATTTCAATGTTTTTTAAAATATTAATAATATATATTTTTAACTATTATAAATATTTTTTCAATGTATTTAAATTTCTTTTGCTTATTTTTTTAATGACACCTCTAAGACATCTGTTGAGCAATATTACCCAGTGCAGAACCCCTACCCCCTCTCACGCCACTGCTTAGACCCTTCCACCACTGAACCTTAGATCAACTACCCCCTCTCACGCCACTGCTTAGACCCTTCCACCACTGAACCTTAGATCAACTACATTTTAAATCCAACCCAACGGTCTAGTTTTCTCTTACCATTCTATTGATGTCGCCCACACAAACCCAGGATTTGGTGTGGTTATCGACGGATAATGCCCACTTTGAGTGGTCCAGATGAGAACTAAAGTTTGCGGCAGCCACTTTCACATTAACAGATTCAATATTCTCAACCCTAAAACATAAATGATAAATTTTAATAGCATCAAATTCCCAGGACAGGCTAGTTAAAGAAGTTCCTTTTCTTTATTCTCAAGACTATAACAATGACAAAGCAGCCCTTTTGGAAAGAAAAACTTACTTAAAACACATAACACGTTATCATTTTATTGTTAAAAGATAGTTTTAAATCCTTTTCTTTTAAAGTGTTGGTACAAGATTTTGAATTAAAGAAACTTATTTCTCATTTTATACAATCCATGTGTTCTGCAGCTGCTACTTTTGACAGATTATATAAATTTTGGCAGAAGTAAAATAAGTAGGTGATCTTTTATTAATGGTGGCCAAACTACATTTATTTTTATATGTACTAAGTTCCTTTTATTGTGACTTGAATTTGCTGCTGATTAATTCAGTGTCAGAAAATTATCTATTTGCAGGGGCGGATCCAGATCATTTTCATAGGGGGGATGGGGGTCATAATTATTATAAATATCATAGTTACTTACAATGTTAAATTTCTGTATATAGCCGCCGTTTAATAGTTTCTCATTCATATTTAATATTATGTATGTTTTAAACCATGGTCAACCTCCCCAATTTTTTAAAATTAGATAGTTTTTATAAACCATTTGGAGTGGCCCTCCTTCAACAATTTTTTGAAAAATGGTTCATTCTAAAAGCTATGAGTAGTCTTCGCCTTGATTTTTTTTAAAATTATATTATTTTATAAGCCATTTAAATTGTTCCTCACCCAGATATTTTTGAAATTTGGATGCCCCTCAAAGTTATTTAGAGGGATCTTTACCCCATTTTTTTACGATAGTTAGATACCTCTAGAAGATAATCTTTGAAGTGGTCTTCCACCGACAAAATTTTGAAAATTGAATTATTTCAGAAACTAGGCTATTTGGTGTCCTCGCCTGAAAATTCTTCAAAATGATATGCATCTAGAAGCTTTTTAGAGCTTTCCTCCCTCGACTTTTGTGCCAATTAGATGCCTCTAGTCTAGTAGTTATTTGAAGCTATTTGGAGCTTTCCTCTCCTTTCTTTTTGTGCCAGTTAGATGCTCTAGTCTAGTAGTTATTTGAAGTGGTCTTCTCCAGCAATTTTTGACAATAGAATGCATCTAGAAGTCATTTGGAGTTTAATTTAAGGCCATCTTTCAGCTTCATATGCAATAATATCAGAGGATTTTAAATATATCTAAGGGGGGAATTTATTCCAGGGAGGGACAAATTATTTCCAAGGGGCAGAGTCCCCCACAGTTCTGCCGCTCCTGCTGTCCACACATACTCTATATTCTGTATTCGTGGATGAACTGTTCTCAGGTGTGTACCGTGGCTACAAACAGCCTTCGCCACCCAACCTCCGCCACCTAAAAAAGTGCATACACACTTACCCCGTTTTACTGGGAAACCAGCGTCGTGTATGAATCTTCCGCGCACATCAACACACATCACTGTTCCCCGCTCACGTTAGAAGATAAAACAAGAATGAAGCCGCGGAGTGAAATGTATTCTGGCTCGCTTTCCCCGAGTGGCGGGTGCTGCGCAGGCGCTAAAACTTGGAGAAAGAGGCGCTCTGTGCTATCACGTGTGTTTCCCTACCCCGTATAGTTGGCCTATCGACGTTGTGCGCAGGCGTCGATGATAAAACCATGCACTGACTAGCTGAAAATTACATCATTGGACTTGAAATACTACTTCCCAAATTTTCCCCACTGTGCTAAATTGAATATAATCAAGTACCCAGTATGGAGCAATCACTCTTTGATGCCGATAACAGTCAGGGACTTACCTAAATGTAAGTTATCGTTATTCTGAAGATGTTTGTTTTCATATTTTTTCTTTGGAAGCTAGGATTGGGTTAAATTTAATTATAATCAATCATGTAGGGATTCTTTCGGGTCATCTATGGATATACGTATTCAGATTTATATATTTTGTTTAATTGAATTTAATGTCTAATGATACTTGTTGGGGATTATTAAATTTTTATGGCCTTAAACCTTTGTATCCGATTTGGGATGATTACTTTTCTAGTCAAAGTTGTTCTATTTGATCTTTGAGCACTATGGTTCAATTTAATTCTCATTCTATACATGTTATTTTGAAATGAGCCTGTGCTTCAATAATAATATTTTTCATTGATAGTTTTTATATTAAATGTTATTGGAGAATACTTTAGATCAGAGTTTTGTATTTAATGTTATCAGGGGATACTTTGATATTTTGAAAAGGTTTATTTAAATGTTGATGCTCATAAATGCGACTCGGTCACTAATTTTGAATATTGTTTAGTAGACATAAATACTTTGATATTTTGACTGAGATTATGTGCAGTGCTAGATACGAGCTTATTTCCTCTAATTATGTTATAAAAGTTTATTTAAATGCGACTTGGTCGCTAATTTTCAATATTGTTTAGAATACATGAATATTTATGAATATATTACTTCAAGTTTTGTATATTGAATTCTGTTAAATCTTGTGCTCTGGTCGCTAACTTTAAAGTTTACTCTGTTTTCATTTCTAAAGTTTATCTTATCAACTGAAAACAAGCCGATGTTGATTCAATGCTCTTGTTTTGCATTAACGTTTATCATTACCCTAACTTCCTCGACGTAATTTGTTAAATTCTCAACTTTTCTAATGTTAAGGTTACATGGTCAGGACACGTGGGTTTGGTATCTTTGAGAGTAGAAAAATTTAAAGATCCCTGGTGATAAACATACTTTCATTCTTTATGTCGCAACTATAAGAAGAGGGTTGAGCTTCGGCAACTCTACTTCCCAGGGTTGAGCTGCAGCCACCCTGCTTACCAGAGTTGAGGCGATTATTAGTCTTCTTTGATGTGTGGTAATCTACCATCTCTATGCAGAACAATGTTCATTACTCGCTATGCACGACAAATATTAGTACATGGAAACAAATATTTTTTCCACCCTTGCGTGAGTCATATCGAACAGTGAATAAACGTGAATGAATAACACACGTGTGGACCCGGCCTAAGAGGTGTCTGCGCGTAAACAGATAAAAAAAAGTGTATAATTTACTGACCCTTTGAAACCCCCCCCTGAATCCGTGCCTGTCTATTTGGGTATTTTAAGTGTAACTTAAACAGGCAAGTTAAGAGGGATTTAGATTCAATATAATCAATTAGTCTCAGTTGTTCAAAGTGTGTATTAAATAAAATATACACCACTTATAAGCAAAAATTTAGACCCAAAAAATGACAAAAGGTATATAAATATATTTGAAACACCTTTGAGGGCTAGATATATTATTAGATTGTGGCTAATTCCTAGTCGGATCCAAGCTGTGAAGCATCCACGTGAAACTTTATTTTATATATTTAAAATTAGAGAGGAATCCTTTCATTTCAAAATATAAGATGGTCTTCTTCTCAAGTCAACAACCAAAAGAATTGTTTGATGTGATTACTATTTATCCGGAGCTGGGCATGCACTCAGCCCTTCGGCTGGTTAGGACTGCCTGCACCATCTGGTAGAAATTCCATGTGCTAGGAGAGTTCAGCAAGCATGGTGGTTCCTTGTTTCCTTCCACACTGAATTTCTATGAGCGTGCTCGAAAAGGCCTAACAATTTTGCCGGTAAAGTTATTTTCACAAACCTTCCAAGGTTCTTTTACATGCCACAGTCGACATGGGACCAACGGCTTTACTTTCCCTTGTACTATGAATTTTTATCGTTAAAAAAAATCCGTCGACCTTGGTTGGGTTTGAACCCACAAACATCGGTTCCTGAAGCAAACATTTTAACCCAAGACCACCGAGGTTGACGAATATAAGATATGTGCATATTCTCTTATTTTAGCAAGAGATGATTAAATTTGTAGGTCTAGCTATGTTTGAAATTTTAAATTTGAATGTGTCCCTCTCTGATTAGATGATTATTCAGATCTTACTTGAATTGCTTAGAGCACTCAGAAGGCAAAGGGCCAACTCCATTAGTCCAAGATTCCACCACAAGGTCAGTCTCTAAGGTGGCGGCAACCCAGTCAGCATACAAATCTGAAAAAAAAAGAAGCAAGAATTAGTTTTCTTTTTGGAATATTCATCTTAAACAAATGAAATACAAAAATACTGATTTTTCTGGGTTTACTAGGTTAGTTAGTAGCCTTCAATGTCCACGATTTTTTAACTCATCTAAAATCCTAATGTTTATTTGAGTATTTTATTTCCAGAAATATTTGAAAAAAGCCTGTTCTAAACTTGTTTTATATATATTTTTTGGAATGTAAACAGATATTTTTTCTAAGAAAATGATAATGGAAGGGTTTAGCATTTCAATAGAAAAATACCTTCAGTGTCTAATGAAATTTGTAAATTTTCTTTGATTGTTGATTGAAGATATTTGATAACCAAATGTGAGTAAAATAACTGCTATCAGACCATGACGAGTATTTCAAAAGCCACTTGTTATGTTGATGGTGGTTCAAATAAAACAAAGTACATTATTGAAACAGTTTGGTATTTCTAAGAAGTTGAAACAATTTGCAGCAGACTTGAAAATTGGAAAAAGTCAAGGAAAAGATTATAAAAAAAAATTGATTTTGTGAAAAACATTAAAGTTTATATATATATGAAATAATAGCTACCTCAATTTTATGCTACTATGGTCACAATTATTTCATAAGCTCCAAAAGCCCAATGTAGCAGTTTTATAACTAACATCTCCTTAATTATCACTCCATCCTTTATTATTCTCTTTATATTTACCCAATCTCAATTATATTTTGAAATTAACAATGTAACTAACAATATAAAATAACTAAACCATATTGGAAATATAAATGGAGCTATTCAGCTCGTTAATCTTCTCATCAAAACCAAAGACATAAACTAAACCATGTCCCAGTTTGAAGCCGAGATGATAATCTATACCTTTATGAAAATGAGAAGCCTTGGCAAAAGAGGAGAACTTAGTCCCTTGAAGTGAGTTAATTTGTGCCTGATGGAACCATGGGGCAGACTGTACTCTCGTGTTATTAGCCGCTGCCATCAAATTAGGGAACAAGTTTCTTAAGACTCCTAGAGTATTCACACTGTATATCTCAGGCTCGTTGTATATCAGCTGGATTCCTGCAACGAGGGAGCAGTTTTACACCAACTAAATACTCAAAGAGTTGGATAATTATCTACCATTGTTTACATTAGTTGAAAAAATGTTTAAACTGTGATTCTAAAATGGACCATGAATTTTTTAAAGAAAAATTAACCTTACCAGTGACAATGCAGTATAAAGTGTCGCATTGGACTTTATCACTCGATGGTAAGGTCAAGGTTTAGATCTCAGCAGATTGGACTGGAAGTTATTTTTATCCACTCTCTCGCCATGACAATATAAGTGTGCACCTGTTAAAACTATTTTTTTTATTCCTACCCCCAGATTATGTTGTTAAATAATTAATGCTTTGCATCCTAATTAAAAGCAAGCAGTGGCGGCTTATCACTTTAGAAGCAGGAGGGCGCGGCCTGTTTAATTCGTTAATTATTTCTAAATAATACATTTTTAAAAGAAGACACAAATTTTGTAATATATTTTGTTAAATATTCATTTATTTAAACTCAAAAATTAATATCACAAACAACATGCAAATATAAAAAAAAAATTAACTCACCCCAAAGAACATGGATCTGTTGTAGAGACTCTGCAGCTGTGTAATGTGCATAAATATATAGGTATGTATGTTCAATGTCCTCACAAGCTTACAACATTAATATGTAGTATACAAAATACTGATATTATTTACACTTGCGAGAAATGACTTAGCACGCAATAAATAAATAAATTATTTACACACGAAGTCCATAAGCCTCTCCTTTAAGTTGGTGAACTTTTCCATAACTCTGTCGTCAAAGTCCTTCATTTGTTGGATAATCTCCTTGTTGATGGCTACCATCGCTAGAGCATCCAGTCTGTCATTTGTTATATTCCTTAGGAAAGTCTTAATTTGTTTCAGTGTTGATAAGCAACATTCAGATTCAGCAGACATCATTGGGGTCATTATGATAATTTTTAGAAGCTTTGTCACCTCATTGAAAACTAAAATAATGTTTTTTTCTCCATGAAGTTCAATAGTTGTATTGCTCCTTTAATGTTAAAGTCCCGTCGTCTGTATAGTAGTCCCAATTCAGACCAAAGTTTTTCTTTTTCTAAGAAAGGGTAGTGTTGGATTACTCGTATGAGTTTTTCTTCTGGAAAGCAAGTAGAAAATTGTTAAAAAAAACTCATTACATAACAAAGAATCTGCCTCCAGATGACCAGTAAAAGTGAATCTGTCTTTTATATGAGTTGTAATGACATCACACACTTCTTTTGCATCCCCCACTCTGGTGCTACATTCAACATTATTTTTCCTTTTTCTTGGTTGTTCAGGGAACTCTTCGTTTATTTGCTTCTCCATTTCATTCACACGCCCCCTCTCTTTCTGCATCTCATTTTCAAAAATGCAAATATCATTTTGCCACATTACAATGTCTCTGTTCCTGGTTTTGTAGTTGTTGGTACAAATATAGACGTGAAGTAAAATTTTGTGGAAAAGAGTTAATCAGATAATGAAATTTGGGTCCTGAAAAGCCCTTCTGTGGCTACTCGCTTTGTTAACTGTAAGTTTGTTTGTGCACTTTTCCTCAAGAACTTTGAAGCATTCCTCCAACTTATCTCTATTTTCGTACACAATGTTAACAGTTCGAATGTTCTAGTTCTATCTTGTTGCAGTAACTATGGGTAATCTTACTTGTACTACTTGCTCCAAAACATCAGATCGTAGAGATGAGTGCAACAAAATGGTGGGAATGGCAGAAAGGTTTGAGAAAAAAACTCAAACTTTGCTGTTTGCACTGGTTGCTTTTTCCAATATCAAATTTAGCTGATGAATGTAACAATGTACAAAATAGGCAAATGGTTATGTTTCTCTAATATTGACCTGTACACCCCCAACAGAGCCACTCATAACATTATCACCATCATATGTCTGTGCTATTAATCTTCCTTTTGAAGTGTCTAGAAGAGGTTTGATGTGGTTCATTATGCATTTTACTAAGGTTTCTGCACATCTTCCTTCAGGAATAAGAAACCCCCAAAACCTCTCACAAGCCAACCCCTCAAATACACACCTAAAAACTAATACCATCTGACAATGGTTCGTTACATCAGTTCTTTCATCACATTTGATGGCTACAAATTTGAAATCTTGTATCTGCTTTTTTATTTCCTCCCTAAAGACATTAAGCGTGCAGTCCAGTATGTCATTTTGTAAGATTTTCGATGTTCCTTTGAATACAGTGGCCGATTTTAAATGGTCTTTCATTGCAGAATCCAGCTCAGCAGTATAATTAAATATACCTTTGCAGACACCAGGATTTGAAGATGATGCTGATTCGTCATGACCACTGAGAGTTAATTAAAAAACACCACAGAATTTAACACATGAAATCAACCTTTTTAATAAGTGCCTATTTTTGTCAAGGTGAGTATTGTGTTTTTTTTAACGTTTTCTCTGTATTGTGAGTCTAGACTAGATGATATATTTACTTTGCTTAATAAAGAAAGATCAACGACACTTTTCATGTAATTCACAGATACTTCATATTTCTTAATTTTTTCTGTTAAATGTTTTATATCATTGACACCTTTTACTACCCACAAGCATTCACTACTGTTTTTGGGAGAAAAACAAAATACATGGGAAACAGTACAAAGATTTGTCCACATCACAGCCACAAATCCAGCCTTTTTTTTTTGGTATGCATCTTTGGACTTGAGCTGCCTTTTAAAAACTCAATTTTCATTTTTCTTCGTTTCAATTTGTTCCATACAAAATTCAGGCATGGCCTACCTAATTATTTCAATTCTCTTTTTTGTTCAAGAGTTAATCCTGCAGAATTTGTTTTCTTAAGCACCTGAAGTGAACTATTCATACTAGGCCTAGTTACGGAAAATGTTAAAACATATAACTCAAATAAACACTGTCCTAAAATAGCCCTACATAATATTATTATAAACCCACACGCCACACACAGCCTCAAGATGCAGGAACACGCAGGATTAGTGACAATAATTATTGCTGGTTTACACTATATACATTATCTCACAAGCTTTCAACCCTAGGGCGCGTAAGGGAGTGCACTTTCACATGAAGCATAGGCAGGGCTAGCTAGCCGTAGCAGGAGGGGAGGGGAGGTTTGGTTTCTCAATGCATGGCACTGACCGCAGCGCTCCTGACTGCATGCCATTTGGTGACAAGAGGTGAAGAGATGGGAAGGTTTGGTTTCACAATGCATGGCGTTGACTGCCGCTCGCCTGACTATGCCATTTCAAAACCATTTACTGCTATTACTTAAACCGAAAAAATACTTTTCTTGAAACTATAACAAGATAAAATTGTCGTGAGAGTACGAATAATAACTTTAAAAGGAACTGGGGGTTTGTGAGGATGGGGGGAAGGAGGGGGTGGTGGGGGGGGGCGCACGCCTTCGTGCCCTAGGGACTCAAGTAAAAATTCCTTTAAACTATATTAATTTTAGAATTAATCTTTATCATATTAATTGTAAGCACTAACAAATGAAGAAATCCCAATTAATGTGTCAATAATTGATCCTTTATTTTCTATTCTGCATTTAATGGTTAGAAAAATTGTTATATTTGAACCAGAATTAACAGGATTTGGGCCAATAACATCAATTGTGGTATAAAATCCTTCTATTTAGTTTTTACAGGCACTTTAATGAATATGGGGTTGATTATTACTATTTATTAGAATCCGGGACCACACGCATTATGGAAACTGAATCACTCTTTCCAGATGGTATAGTCATAGTGCATTGCTGAACAGGAGGGGAGGGGGGATGATCAGAACATCCTCAGCTCCATAAAAACAATAATGGAATGTGCCAGTTTCGAATATGAAACTGGCACATTCCATTTTGATCTAGGTAGGTGTCGTCATATATTTAGTGTAGTGCCACACTTGAGGCGTACTCAGTCTGACTACAAAACTGACCAAAAGAGTAGGGCATGTCTCAAACACACTAGTGGTGATTTAGTCGACGGAATTTGAACTTGTCTCTTAAAGGTAGTAGGTCAGCATCCGAAGAACAACATATTTAACTAAGGCCAAAGCCTAACTAATTATAATTAAAATAGTATAGTAGTGTAATTTCCAATTTCTCACCTACTGTATCCAACTGTTTAACATCCAGACTAATACACATGAGACTCTGTCCATAGTGAAGACCTGTGTGAGGGTAACTGTAGGAATTTTGTGTCGATTTGTTTGGGGATGGAGGATAATGGGGTACACTGTGTATCAACCAAAACCCTCCATCTGACTGTGACATTACAACGCCCTTTGTGTGACCCAATTCAATTTCCACACCTCCATTAGGTGGTTGGTCATTGTACAGTATCCAAAGAGTACCTGGATCCTATGGAATAAAGTTAATCTGTATATTTTAACAAATTTTGAATTGAAACATTTGTATTTTGTAAAGAACAAAAGTGGCATAAGAAAAAACTTATTCTTAGAGACTAGTATATTTAGTTTAGTTTCTGGTTTTGACTACATCATGTACACCTGTATTTGCTTATATCTTAGTCTAGAGCTGTGTTTCTTGTTGCATAGCTCTTTAGGGGCCATGGCTTTAGCAGGATATCCCTCCCAATGAAACAAATACCTTACATCTGGTAAAGAATAAATTTTTCCATTCAAAATTTTAATAGAACTTAAGAGCCGCTTTAATGGAAGAATGGTCTAAGGTGTCACTCTTGTGTTAGACTGGCCTGCTGAAGAGAAGGCGATCAGGGTTCAAATCTTGGTCGGATCTAGTGAGGGTGGTTTTTCCTAAATGGTTTTCCACTCTCCTTCCATGCAAATCCAGTTAGATTACCTTAAAAATGCTTCCTTCCACATCCCTGCCTCATTAGAGTAATTATCATACAGAAGCGTCCCAACTATCCGACCTTCAATTATCCGACATTCTGTTTTATCAGATATATCCATATAATGTTCTATTGTTATATTATTAATACGCTGGCGTAACCTCACCTCAAGGAAGAGAAGCAAAGCTGGAAAACAAACTCCAAGGATTAATTTTTTAAATAGTGACTTTTACAGTTTACATTCTACAGTATATAATAAAATTTGCATTTAATTAATTTAAAATCCATTGTTTTGTATACATGAATAAAATAATAGTTTAGTAATTTATTGCATAATTTATACTATGAAGTGATTACTAATACATCTTATTTCATACCTTTTCTGCAGTTCCATCTAATTTTGATATATTTCTGTAATATCAGACATTTCGATTTTCTGACCACTTGTAAGTCCCGTTTTTAGGTGGATAATCAGGACTCTACTGTATATGCATATAACCCAAGCAGGTAATAAGATAAGGTGATAATAAAAAAAAGAGCTTATGCTAAACAAAACCATGTCAAGAGGGGGAAAAAAAGGCTCATTAAAGACCATGACATAAGTCACCATTTGCACAAACTAGTTTAGCCTATTAGACTTAATAACATCTAAAATATGAAATTAAGTAGAAGTTGGTGGTAGGGGAGAGAGGGGACCATTGACCATAGGGGAGGTTTGACCCACATTTGAATTTGGAGCAAAAAATCTGTTTAGTTGTCTTTTTTCTTACTCAGAAGTAATAAAAGAAGGTAGCCTATGCTCTGCTGGTAGATGGAGGCAAGATTAACTGTTTTGTTTGAGTGGTGAACATTTCAAGATTTTTAGCACATTTCATGTAAGTATTGCATCATATTCTGTAAGCTAATAACTTTAGTACTGTGCTTTATTTAACTATGTGTTGATGTTTCAATGAAAGTACATTTTATTAGCTATTAAATGACATATTATAAAGTTAGTTAACCTTACAGCCATGAGATCCACATAGGATTGAAAATAAAATGGACACTAAGGGAGCATTGACCCACTACAACTGTGGGAGGCTTGGCCATATGGTCGAGCCTCCCTTATTTTATTTTCTAACCTTGCTTACAATTTGAACTAATTGTTGTTTCTGTACACAATTAAAACAGGATCACTTTTAAATTAAATGGGTCTATTTAAACATTAATTAAAATTTAGCATAACTCATATGAGCTTCTTTTGTTCCAGAATGCCTTTCTTTTGGAAGCCGAAGGAAGATGGGAAAAAAAGGACCAAACATTCCCCGAAACACATGCTTGCAGCTATTCTCAGTGTTGTAGAAGAGAATAACAGTGTTCGTGCTTCAGCAAAGACTTTTAATATAGATAGGAAAACATTAGAGCGATATGTTAGAAAGTATCGGGAATGTGAAAATAAAGATAAAGTATCATTGACCCCTAATTATAACACCGGTCAAATTTTTAATGACAAATTGGAAAGCCTATTGGCAGAGTACTTAAAAATGGCCGCCAAACTACACTATGGACTTAATCCAAAAACTATTCGTAAATTTGCTTTCCAATTCGGGGAAGCAAACAACATCAAACTGCCAGTTAGATGGTATAAAGAGAAAAGAGCTTCATATGATTGGGTACGTGGGTTCATGCACAGGCATGACAGGCTATCTTTACGCAAACCACGGAGCACCAGCCTCAGTAGAGCCACAGCATTTAATAAAACTACTGTTGGTGAATTTTTTAACAATCTTAAGACCGTGTTAACTAAATACAAATTTGAACCTCAGTCAATATACAATATTGATGAGACTGGGGTAACTACTGTTCATACTCCTAGTAAAGTGATCGCAGAAAAGGGGTCAAAAGAGGTTTCCAAAGTCACATCCGGAGAAAGAGGCACGCTGGTAACTGTGTGCTGTGCCATTTCAGCAATTGGAGCTGCAATACCTCAATTTTTTGTCTTTCCGAGAGTTCGGGTTACTGACGCAATGACCAAAGGGGCACCTCCTGGTTCAAAAGCTGTTGCTCATCCTACTGGTTGGATGACAGGAGAAAATTTTGAATTGTATTGGGATCATTTTTTAAAATTTGTTAAATGCTCTAAAGATGTCCCAGTTCTTGTTATTAGGGAAAGTTTTCCCACGAGCACTTACATTGCAAAATATATCAAAGGGATTTTCTAAAACAGGAATTTATCCATTCAATTCTGGTGTGTTTTCAGACTTAGATTTTTTGGGGAGTTACGTTACTGACAGGCCAACACCTGATGAATTTGTAACTACTGGTGATGTTGCTCCTAGGCCCACTGAGCTATGTCAGCCTTCTACATCTCCAAGTGCAAATGACTCGTATGTTGTCAGTCCTGAAATAATTCGGCCATTCCCGAAAGCAGGACCAAGAAAAACCACAACAAGAGGAGGTCGAAGACCTGGAAAAACTCGTATTCTAACAGATACACCAGTAAAAAATGAAATACAGGAAGAATTAAAAAAGAAAGAGGAAAAGAAGCGAAAGCGAATGGACATTAAAAACAAAGTGTCCAAAAAACTTAAATTCAATGCAAAGCACAATGATGACAGCGATGAGATGACCGAGATGGATTCTGACTACAGTGATCCTGACAATGATCTAGAGGATTTTGAAGATCTAGGCCTGGATGATGATTATAGTGTAGGGGACTTTGTTCTGGTAAAGTTTTGTGGTAAACAGTCAGTAGCACATTATGCTGGACGAATAGCTGCGAAAGTAATTGCAGAAGAATATGAAATCATTTTCTTACGTAGGAAAGATTATGGACACTTTTGCTATCCTGATAAAGAAGATAAATCTATTGTTATAAAAGAGGACATTGTCGCAAAATTGCCTCCTCCTTTATCTAGTGGGGGAACCGAAAGAGTGGCACTGAAAATTAATTTTGATTTTGATTTTTCCATCTATGTCAATGTAAAGTAAAAATAAACTAATAGCTTCTATCAATTATATGAGTATTATTAACCTCCCTAATTGAGATCAGAAGCAATTTTATACCTAGGGTCAAACCTCCCTTACTATGGGTCAAGCCTCCCATACAATGGGAGGATTGACCAGGGTTGCAGAACCTTTGTTTTTTTATTTTTTTATTGTTAAAGATTATTTTTAATGAATTGTGAATACTTTCAATTGAAAGCTTATTAAATTATGTACATTTTCGGGGGAATTTGAGGTTTATAGAACAAAAGCAAAAAATTACAAAATTCAAAATTCAAAATTCAAAATTCATAAACATGGTCAAGCCTCCCCTCCCTCCCCATGTTGCATACCTTCTGAAATACTTCTTGAAACATAGTTTGCTTTAGAACTAAAGTATAAAAAACCTTCAGGGATGTTCTGTATAAAATATATGATTTTAAAACCCATCCACTAGAAGTGAACAAATACATTTCCCCCCCCCTCCTCCATTAATAACAAGTTTTCAGCTCTCTCTATAAAAGCAAAGGTGGTTTGATAGCTGTAACTTGGTTACTAAACAATTTGTTAGGACGATCCTTGTTAATTAATTTAAAATAGTTGAAAAATGACACCTAGACACGGGAATCTAGGCCCGTACTTTGGCTTAGCTGATGCTTTACCACTGAGCTATCCAGGATTTGTCCCATGCTCAGGGTCATTCTTGATTCATATTTTAAGGCAGAGTCTGTGATGGACGCGCGGAAATCGTCAGCTACATATGAGCGATCAATTGGTATTACGAGTTATCAGAAAACACAGCCATATGTGAATCAAGGGGTTGTTATGCTGCCACGTATTCAATATACAATTATAATTAAATTAAATTTCAATAAATATCAACAAATTGTACATAATATCATGTTAACTTGAGCCTTTTTTACTCAAGAGAGCTTCATAAGTCATATGTCTACATTTTGCACATTGTTAAAGTATGAATATATATTTTATTTTTAACAATAGGTAGGACTTTAATAGGTACCTGTTTTGTCCCATTGTCATAAAGTGACTTCAGTGTCTGTCCAGCAATGGATGCAGTGTCATTGATTGAGCGAGTCGAGAGCTTCCATCCAGAGGAAACATTTTTCGAGGAGATGTATGTGTATGCATGACCTGTCTGTATAAGCTTGTTATCACTTTTTTTAATGCGAGGCAACTTGTAAACAACAAACCTAAATTAAATAATAAGAAAAAATTCAATTAAATGAAAAATGACAACCTAAACAGAGGATCCAAACCCAGGACCTTTTGCTTTGTGCGCCAATGCCCTACCACTGAGCCATCTTGGTATGTCTCGTATCCAGTATCTAGTGAAAGATGGCCATAGATACTAGAATAATCAGGATGATTATGTGGTCTTTGCGCATAAAACCATAAGTTCTGGGTTCAATTCCCGAATCCAGCTTGTAATTTTTCACTTGAATGAATTTGATTGTTATCTGAATTAGTCCTGTGGATAACCATCACGTATATCAGTTTGTGATACACATTAATTAATATTAATAAGATTAAATATTGTATTGCCTCCCAATTTACCAGTAAAGCCTTATCTACACTCTCTGTAAGCTTTGCATCGCGGTGTGTTTTATTTACATTTTAAGCGCATAACTGTTAAATTTAGCTAACTGTCTAGGTCCCCATAATAATTTAGACTGGCGTTAGTTAAATGTAATGTAATCATATGAATACTTAACCAGTCCACAGGTGTGTTGTCTTCGTCAAAACATTGTAACTTGCAATTAACAGCAACAATAATAATTACTACTATCAGCAATAACAACAGGTGCGTTTCCATGGTAACACAATCTTGCCTCATGTATATTTTATTCAGCTATATGGAACTAATAAAATTATCTCTCTGTCACTAGTCTGCATTGGTCTCTATAATATAACTGGATGGACCAGAGATTATTTAGGGATGGACATACAAATATACATTGCCAATGACAAAAAGCGTGCCGCTCAAGTTTATCGTCTGCTACACTGTTGGGAGAATGGGAGGTAACAGAGATTATTGAGATTGTTGACGACCAGGTTAAAGGTCTTCCGTGAAACAGCCCGCTCCTAGCGAGTGGCAGTAGTACTAATTGAGCGAGAAATCTAGCGGCTGACCTTTAAACTACATATGTAAGAGCCCTCTATTAGCTAGACTATAAACTAGATTTGTTACTAGCGTACTAGCGGAGCAATATTTAACTACTGCTACACTGAATTTTTTTTTTTTTTGTTTTCTGGGAGGAATGAGTGTCTGAAATGTTTTTTCCCTGCCAAAATTCTACTATAGGTAGTATTTTGGTAGGGAAAAAGGCCTCTCAGATTTTCATTCCTCTCAGAAACAGGATATACTCACTTTGGTAAAGTTTAATGATTGTCTTATCACCAGGAATCTTTAAAAAACACGATTGAAAATGTATTATAACTCCAGGAATGAAAAGTGAAAACTTTCCATTCTTGAACTAAAAATATATACATGTCCAAGAATAAAAATTTTTTATAAACCTTATCTTTTATTTCAAAAGTTATAATAACTTTTCAAATAGGGTTCAAACTTCTCTGATGTAACAATTCATGATTCTCCATAAATAGCTTAGTTAAATAGGCATTACAATTTCAATGAATGACCAAAGTACAAGTGATCAAAAATGAAAAACAAACACTTATGAATAAAAAAATATTTTTTAATATCAAATAAAAATATAGTCATACATATAAATCTTGACCTATAATCTGGTGTAGAAAGAAATATTTATTTACAATACTGTTTTATGAATTAAACTGATGATACATTTTTTTAAACATATAAGAAAAGAAAATGGAAATAAAAAATACAAAGCATGAGATTTTGTCCAATTGATTGCGAACAATTACATTAAAGTGAACCTATATGTTAAAACACTTGATATATTGAGTAAACTAATGCAACTTCAAACCAGCTTTAATAGTAAAAAAGTCAAGAGTCCAGCAACATTAGTAAACCAACATGAAGAATGCAGGTTACACGGAACTGATTACAGGATGGCATCCGACTCAAACGTTTATGAAACCTTTAAGAGAAAGAGAAAATTGTTATTTTTATACAAACCAATACTAAAACAAACTCTACAAATTTGGAGCCAAGTTACTAAAAATATTTACACACAAACCAAAATAGTTAATGTTGTGCTATAAGCTTAACTTAAGATGACTTGCCACATTGACAAAGATTTAAATATATTTTTTTGTTCACTGTTTGGGCTCAATTTGTGCCCTAACATGAATATACCCATATGCTAAGACTCTATATGAAAAAAAAAACCTTGAGTTCAAATTGTTGTGAGAAACTAGGAGTATGCGAAGCTTTGACTTGGCATCGAAACAAACATCAGCTTCAACTTCGCTTCGTCAATAAAAATATTTATGACTATATTACTTCATTTATTTTCAACTATGATAATTCTGAGCTGTTTATATATTACAAATATTCATATGGAAAAAACTGAAGTAATTGAATTATAAGCTGTGATAGTATCTTGATTTGTCAGATTAACACAAAATATTACAGTGGTGCAAAATAACATCCAAGTAATTTTAGTGCATTAGGTTTTATATAACTACAATATAATATTTTTCCAAGCATAAAACAACTAAAAGAAAATATTTGAACTTTGATAATTTTTCATGTATTTGGTTCGAGTTCACTTCAAATTGGAAAAGTGGACTGTGCACACCCCTATGAGACATTTTTTTTCTTCTTTCTATAACATAATTAAGTTCCTACATAAGCGCACGACCATGGTTCAACTTTGTATAAAATGCGCAGTAGAGTGGTGAAAAGACAATATGAAGATTCTCAAAGTCTTTATCTAATTAACATTAAAATGTTCAACTGTGTCAAGATTCACAAGGTAAAAAAATGTTAGTTTGATTATTTTAAATAAAAGTTGTGTATATTTTTAGTGAATAAGTAATTTTTTTTTTAGAAATTTGATAAAATTTTCTGACATTTCCTTTGAATATGTGGTGGACTCGCTAGAACTCAAGGTGGCCCACCATATTACTCTTTCGAATGCCCAGTTTTTCCGCATGTTCTAGTGCGTACTAGTTACTAAATAATGGACAACTACTTAGACCTGAATGGAATGGGCCAGTTTCATATGCAGCACTGGCCCATTCCATTAGAGTTAAGGTAGGTGTTGCCTTGTATTTATTATCTGGTTACACTTATGGTGTACTAAGTCTATTAAACTGGCCCTACAAGGCTACAGGTATAAGAATAATTCCCTCTGTGTTTGAACAGGCTTGGGACTGTCTTATGGCCACATTACATGTGTTCTATGTGGACCTTAAGGTTTTGATAACAAAACGTTATTAGTAGATGTGTGCAAGAGGTATTTATTTGACTGAGATCATTAAATGATATGAAAATGTTACGAATTGTGTAACCAGCAATATTTTTGTTAAAAAATATATACAAACTTGTACTTAACAAAAATATTTCATAATTTGTATTAATATTATTATTATATATAATTTAGTAATTGATTAATGGCTTGGAAATATATGTGTGGAAACACTATTATAATTAGGAATAGGACCCTATAATCCTTAAGGAGATTCTAGGATTTTAGAAAATATTAGATTTGAAACACAAACCCTATATATATTCAATTATTCATTTGAAATTTGTTTGAACCTCAAATACTGCCTATTGGTGGTCCAGAACCAACATAATTCTAGAAAAACTAAACCAGGGATCAGATCAGTAATTTAACACATTAATTTTTGTATGAATGTTATAAGGAATGGATAAGAAAATATGTTTACATTTATTTACAGTTACTATTTTCTAAAATTTCCAATTTCTATTATATTTTTATTTTCACTGAGGTTTATAATTTTACCCAAGATTCAGATTGGAAAAATAGTGGAGTTGACACTAATTTAAAAATAATGTAATTTAATTTATAAGGAAGGAAGCCAAGCCGAAATAAAGTTATGCTAAGTCTTGATAGAAACAAATGTTATTTATTTTATAGACATTTGTTTCTATCAAGGCCCCTTCCCAACCAATTAAATTACATTATTGCACAGTGTTTCCATATTGGTTTTTCTAAGATCTTTGTAAACGGATAATTAGATATTAAAAAGTTATATGCGCACACCTAGTCAATACCAAAAAGTCCTCAAAGAACTAATTAACTCATTAAATTCACAAATAGAATCAATATAAATTTTTTTAGTACACTGTCTTACTACCTGTTCAGGTTATGCAATATATGCAACTTGGCACAGCACAGGGTCATACTACCTGTTAGAGCTATAGCAAATGGGTTATGGATGAGGTAGGTGTAATTAATAGGAAGTGCACCCACATTTGCATGAAGAGTGTGAAAACCTTTAGGAAAAACCACTCTCAGTTCACCTGACCGGGATTGAACCCTGATCGCCACGTTCTCAGAAGTCTAGTCTAACATGAGTTTAGCGCGTTAGACNTAAACGCTACAGATTCAATAGAAATTAATGACAGATTAGCCTAATATTACCTAAATAACTCTATATCTATCACACACAGGCACACGTTCCGCACCAAAGATATACCCAGTCCATGCAAATGCTACTTTTTAATTCGAGTCCCTATTGTCATAACATAATCATTATCAATAATAATAAGTAATTACAATTGCTGTAAAAAGTAAAAACAATAATTATCTTACCTGATCTACTTTTTAAACACAAAAACTGAATTAGAATAAATGCAAAAATATTATACTGATACAGATATATTATATTATATCTGATTTACTGATTTAAACACAGCACAGCCACTTGCCACTTCTTGAGACTAACTAACATTAAAATCAAATATTGACAATAATTGTAAGCTTAAAGCAGAACTATCAACACGTAGCACGTGCAATTGTCTTTTGTTATAATTGCCGCTTCAGCTTTTATGAGCGGTCACACGGTATATTACAGACAAAAACAATAGCTTGGCGCTGTCAGATCAAAAGTATTTCGGCGAGCGCTCGCCAACGATGCACCTGCACCAGAAAACGAAATCAAATGTTACCGAAAGCGCTTAGACAGGGGCGTGCGATAAATCATAAATCGTATACATCAATATCGGAATAACATAAACCAATATACAAAAGCGTCGGGTAAAGATTTTTAATTACTGAATGGTTCAAATTGTATTTTTATTTCGCTGCTTATGCCACCCCCTTACGGTACCGCCTGATACGGCCGCCTCTCTGTATCATAGCACAGCACGGCTCTGACTATAATGAAACAAGTTAGCTAAAAACTCTATTACATTTGTTTGAATGACATACTTTGTGTAGAAGTCTTACGTTCAAATGAAAATTTAGGTTATAGGCTTGTAGGAAGTACGGTATCTACTAAAACCTGATTTTAGTAATAGTACCAATCTGTAAGGCTTTATTTCATACCAGAATATTATCAAATATATAATATTTTGGTAGGATAAACGGCCATTTAGAACGAAAGTAGAAATTTCCTACTGGAAGGTCTTTTATCCTGACTAAACACAACTATATGGCGGGATTCTGGTATGAGATAAAGCTTTACAAGCGAGCTTCCTTCAAAAATCTTCGTATATATTAGACTACATCAAGTTATTTGAAGAAAAACTAACCAGTTTCGAACTTTGTTATGCTCTTCAAAGCTTTCATTAACATATTTATTTAATTTAAATAATCACACATTGATGTATATAATATATTCAACCAAATTAATGAATTATGTCAAAATGCCACATTGCTTTGTATGGGTGTAAGAGAGAAGAAAACTCTCGGGTGTAAGAGTGAAGGAGATACCCGAAAGTTTCTTTCTCTCTTACACAATTGTATGCAGACGACCGCTCGAAAATTTCAGCCACAGATGTCCATCCAGTTATTTTATAGAGATCAATGCTAGTCTTACATAAATATAAGCGCTGGAGTGACCGAGCTGTAAACTAATTTATTCATATGATGTCTTAAAGTAAGATCGTATCAAGTACACATTAGTTCAATAATATATGAGATTATTATTATTATTATCATTATTATTATCATCATCATCATCATCATCACCGCGTCTTACTACCCGTTCGGGTTATACGCACTTACGCTTGTGTAATGGTAGGGTGATTGTGAGATGAAATGGAGGACCTATGGTTTAACGTGGAATCCGAACCACGGTGGAGGCCTGGCATTCCACACATTCACAAGCTGTGATTATTACACGTCTTGCCAGAGGTGAAGCAAGGGTTTGGTAATCAGATAAATCTGTGTCGGGACCTAGGATTGAACTCCGGACCTCTAGCAAAGAAGTCTGATATCTTATCCTTAGACCGCCAGGTCACCTAGTTCAATGTTAACTAAAAAAAAAACTAATAACATTCAACCGAATACCTTATCATAAGGTATTTGATTTAACTTTCGTTATTTGGCTGAAAACTGTTAGGTTGATGTGGATGTAAAGCTCTTCTGACCCCTAAAAGATATTAAGCACATAGGAAATATGTGTATTTATTAGTATTGAACAAAGTATCTATAGAATACAATCTTGATGGTAAGTAGGCCTATAATCTACTATGTTCTACCTATGAAAAGTTTAGATTTACTTGTTGCTAAACTCGAACTACTGCATCATAGGAAAAATAATGATGATGTCGGAAGTTCTCATTACAAGGAAGCAAAAATGATATATGTGGAAACATTTTCAAATTTAAATTTAAAATATAGAACTAACATACTTATTATTTATAAAAAAAAGTTTCCATACATATAGAGTTACTATGGCAAAAAAATAATAAATTTCAATGCCATGTTTGTCGAATGACGAGATTTTTTTTGCAGGAAGCCCAAGATGAAGTTTTTTGTCGTTAATAACCGAAATAAAACTAGACTTGAATACAAATTATTTCAAATAAATACACCACAGATCAAAGTTTATATTCTTTTATTAAAGTAAATTGCATTTTTAAATGTAACTTCACAAGCTATTGATAGCCAAATTTATGAAAATATGTTTTAAAACTAAAGTTGGGTCTGAACGTACACGTTATAGTTGGACATATTATTTTTATTTTTTATTCGATCAATGTGTAACTGTAAAAAGTCAGAAAGCGTTTAAAAAATATCAGCCACGTCGATTCTTTTTAAACATAATAGTTTTTTTTAAATAATAAAGTCAGGCCAGGGGTATACACTTGTACTTAATAGCCTTCGTCAGAAGCTGTGACGTCATAATCTGGATACTTCTTCTTGAGTAGACCAACAGTGACGTTATGGTCTGCCTTGCCGAAGCCCTGCAATCAGACAATAGATTGGAATGTTTTACGAGTAGGAATTGTGTTACATATCATTTATACTTTTTAAAGACATCCTTTAATATTATTAAGATTATTTGGACACTTATTTTAGAAAGTGTTTCTATTATTAATCGGCAAGTACTCTGTCGCACCTGGTGAACCATGCCTCCTTCATACTTAACGGCGTTGCCTACCAGTGACGTCACAGAAAAACAAGATAGGATTTCCCATGTTAATGTTTTTCTGTTTTATTCAGTAAGTTTTAAAGATAGAACATTGAAACAAAACATTTGAGAGGAAGGCATTTTGATATAGCTATTTATTTGAAGAAAAATATATAAAACACAGTAAGAAAGTTTGTTCGACAGATTTAAGGAAACTATATTCATTTCCACCGTTGGTGTTATAAGCCATTTATTTATCAGTGGTGCGCAAAGCAACCTCTTCCAAAATTTCTTATTATCACATTTTGAATTGATCCAAAATTACTTGACCAATTATTGGATTTTGGTCAAAATAAAGAGATTGGGAAACGGTAATATTCTGTAATCCGCACACCTTTTTATAGTTTTGTAGTAGTTTGTTAACAATCTTGTATGTATACATAATGTAAATGGATAATGTAAACATATAATTATGTTCTAAAACACTTTTGAATAAAAAGTAAAACAAATCAGTATTATTCGTATATTTGAGGCAAAATATTAAGACCTCCATGATAATCAACCTCACATGATTCTTAATTTAAAATTATTGAAGAGGAAAGAGAATGTCATATCAATTCTGCCAAATTCAACCACTCAGTTTTGTTAGTTTTTGCCATATTTTATTGAAGTTATTAAAGTAATAACACCCATGCACACAATAGTGACATTTCTTATCCAGTAACATAAACCTGCATACCCTGCTGTGGTTCCTTACTGAACACAGTAGAAAATAAGATGGGTTGCAACTTTGTAGGCAGTAATGGGGATGGCAAGGTTAATAACCTGCTAGCCCGTATTAAGAAGCATTGTGAGAGTCGCCGCCAACAACAATAGCGTCCTAAAAGCTAGTAAGGGGGGTGGGTTCCTTCCCTTGTCTTGGACCGCGCTAACGGTCCGGGGAACAGTTGGGTTGGTCCATGTTTGAGTCTTGG
>CABFWB010000835.1:72298-146601 GCA_902151455.1 Timema bartmani
GTGACCTGTACAGTATATAGACCACCATTCCTACAGTTGAGCTACGGGGGTGACCTGTACAGTATATAGACCACCATTCCTACAGTTGAGCTACGGGGGTGACCTGTACAGTATATAGACCAACTTTATCACAGTTGAACCACAGTCCACCGTTCGAATCAACAGTGATATTAGTGATAATTTTTCTTGTAGTGAGTGTAGTGATGTTAATGTAAATATAAATAAAACGTCTGTAGAATGAGGAACCTCTATTATATTACAATGTACAGTCTTCGTTTATTTTTTAAAGATTATAGAGTATATAACCCGAATGGGTGGTAAGACGCGGTTAGTAATAATAATAATAATAATAATAATAATAATAATAATAATAATAATAATAATAATAATAATAATAATAAATCGATTATATAATACCTCTCACGTTACCATAATAAAAATAGCTTACGCTAATTCTTGTTTTAATATCTTATCATTTGTACATGTAATATTCAATCTATAGTGTCAATGATATCGTTTTCTTCTATATAATGTGTTAGCGGTTAAAGCTAATCGTTCATAATAACTTCACAATAGCCGGTTAATAACAATTTTGGTTCTTATCTTTGAGCATCACCTGCCTCAAGGATTGATTGGTGACCCCCTAACCTCTGTCTCCAGCCCACCCTCAGGCCTCAACACACGATGAGGATACCCCTGGGAGGAGAGGTAACCATTGTTGATAGGTCATGGTGGATGAAGTAACCATTGTTGGTGCAAGGATGAACAAAGAAAATTTCGTATTTGACGTAGACGTGTCCTGGGGGGGCAGGGAAACCTTTGTTGGGGTAGGGCTCCACACATCAATTTCGTATATCCCCATTTGATGACCCTCTCCCACTGTCGGAATATTCCTTTTGACGTGAAACTGAAATCCCTCGGCACTATATTCCATTTTTATCATACCACGCCCCTCTAATCCTTCATACAATGTGGTGCAACGTTACGTTCTCATACTACTTTTAGACTAAATTAATAGAGTAACTAGTTTTTGAGTTTAACCTTCACAGTGTATTAAATAAACAAACCAATTGTATCTACCTTGTGAGCGTGAGAAGTCTTGAAAATGTAGTTGATACAAAGAAACAAAACAACAAAATTACACAAACACCCCATACAGCTTAATGTAGCGCCTTCAACTTAAATGTTGTCTGCAAAGACAGGCAAGAGTAATAATCTTATACCTAAGAGTTAACGCTAAGAGCGAGTTTCATAATAAGATTGAGTATGTCTTAAGTGTGGTGCTGTACTAAATACATGACACATACCAAAATCAGAATGAAATGAGCCAGTTTCATATGCTAAACTAGCCCATTCCATTTTGGTCTAGGTAGGTGTCGTCCTGTATTTAGTATCGAATCGCACTTTAGGCGTACTAAATCTGACTATGAAACCAGCCCTAACTAATCGAAACACAAGCCATCTTACACTACCCGCTATCCGATACTATACGACTCTCGCCTAGATTTGGCATTAATGATCCAAGCCACGGGAATTCGGGCAAGCCCTTTTAGATAATAAAAAATAAGTCAGAATGATTACAAATTTTATTTTCATTCAATTATTTATTTATTTTTATGTAATTAAATAAATATGATAAGAATTTAGGAGAATTAAGCACTTGTGCTTAGTTTACTTAATGCACTTAAGTTACTACACACTATTTTAGACTATAAACGTGAATGTGAACATATTATTACAAGTAAAGTATCCATCATTAAGGTGATATTTATATTTGGATAGCCATTGGGAGAACCTTAACTGACACTTCAAAGCTTTACTTAATCTACGTTTATGTATTCAGACTCCAAGTAACTTACTTTTGACAGCTGGTACCAATTTTGAATGCTATGTAAAATAAAAATAGTTGTAGAATGTCAACTTTTAAACTACGTTCAGAAGTCTAAAGGGTTAGAGAAAATAGTTCTGAATTCATCTATGTAAACACCAAAATCATGTAATATTAAAAGTTTTAGGCGCATGCGATGATTCAAAAACTTCGACTTAGTTTTTAATACTCGTTCACTTCGACTTCAAATCGTTTATATTATTATTATTATTATTATTATTATTATTATTATTATTATTATTATTATTATTAACACCACGTCTTACTACCCGTTCGGGTTATACGCACTTACGTTAATGTGCAATGGTAGGGTGATTGTGAGATGAAAATGGAGGACCTACAGTTTTACGTGGGATCCGAACCACGGTGGAGGCCTGGCATTCCACACATTCACAAGTTGTGATTAATACACGTCTTGTCAGAGGTGAAGGAAGGGTTCGGCAATCAGATAAATCTGTGCCGGGACCGAGGATTGAACCCCGGGCCCCCAGTACAGAGGTCTGACACCTTACCGCCAGGTCACCTCAAATCGTCTATAAAATTCCAGGTTCTACAGTTAAAACATACATCTATGTTTCTTATTTAAGATCTTCCTGTTGTTATTTCCATCACAAAATTAGTGTGAGTGTAAAATAATCTGAAATAATTTTGTTATATTTTGTGATAACATAATAATTTATAGTTTTAGACGAGATGTATTAAATTATATTTGAAGTATAGCATTTTGTAAATTATATTTAATATCAAAATTTACATAATTATGCAAATAATCATATTTTGCCCAATACTAAATATTTTTTTTTAGAGAATCGCGAACTTTGATTCGGCTTCGGGAATATCTCATATTATTCGATTTAATTTCGATTCGAATTGAAAATGCGGACTTTGCCCATTCCTAAAAAGTTTCATCAATATTCATCCTAAGCGTAACATCTGCTGATTCGCAATATATTAGCTACCTTGGGGGTCCCCTTAAGGTCTGAGTGGGATTTACAGAGTTTACATGTTCTCTGGACAAGGTTAAACGCCGACATTTGGAGATAAAACATAATTTATCTTGGAGGTCAAATCTCATTACTAAACTGCTGCACCATAACTGGTTTTTCCAAATTGTGTTCTATCACCCCCTTTCTATTAAAACTCTGGCACAATTATTTAAGAATGTATTCATAATAATATATGTCTACACATTAACATATACATAATTTTGGTATTTTTTTTATTCACAATGATATTTCAAAGTTATAAATGTATAAAAGAAAGACTCACAACAATAGCAAAAGTGGTGCGAATATAAAACTAAAACTAAACGAAGTTTCTAAAATAAATAAACAAAGAAAGAAAATGAATTAAAAATAAAAACAAAAATAGGAGGTTGAGTAGGAGAGGGAGAACGAATATTTTTTGTTTTGTTCTGCGTCTTAATGCCCGTTCTGATTATCCGCATTTACGTAACCACACTAATGATGTAGGGATGAAGAAAGTAAAGTTAAAAGTAAATGTACCTACATTTGTGTAGAGCGAAAGGGAAAAACAGTTTAGGAAAACTATCCTCTGTATACCCAGTCAGGATTCGAACCTTGACCTCCACATCACCAACAAAATAGACTAGACGAGCTTTACGTATAGCCCACGTGTTCACTGGTGTGTGTGTGTGTTAGAAAAAATAATTTAAGGTGGGGATGTAAGTAACGTGAAAAAAGGCCTGTGCATTTGCAGTTTTGATAAAACTTTTTTTTGGCCAAAATAAATCAAATATTGTTCCATTAGGAACATAAGAGTTTAATTTTATTCACATGGTGATATCAACAGTGGTTGAATATTGTCATGAGCATAGCGGCATTAGATGACAAACTTTTTAAATGGAGAGAAAAGTTGTCATTAAATTCCAGGAAATCCTTTAAAGATATTCAACAACGGTTGATATCACCATGTGAAGAAAATTAAACTCTATGTTTCTATAGAAGAAAAATTTGATTTATTTTGACCAAAAAAAAGTTTTTTTACTATAAAAACTGCAAAAACACCGACATTAACTCGTGTTCTCTATACTTTCCCACCTTGAAGTGCGAGAAAAACTGCGCGAAAAAGTATTTCAAGGTAGTGATAAATATAAACTAGAGCCGGAGAAAGGGTGAGAGACAAAAGTTAAGTAAAATTTAAGAAGAGAGGAAATATAAAGAAGTAGGGAGAGAGAAACCAATAAAACATATTTAGGCTACGTGCGCACGTAACGGCTGTTTTTTGGTGTAGGGCTGGACATTTATTCAAACGCATAACTCTTCACCAAATTAAATCCATAATCTAATACGATTTTTTCAAAACAAAAAGCCATGATTTAGACATTTTCTTCTTGAATTAAGAAATTGCAGTAGTTAACAAATAGGTAGGAAAAATAAAGTAACATTTTGCTCTTGTGTTTGTTGGTTTGACGATATTATGTGGGATGGGAAACACACTATGGCCTGCAGTGATTTCTCAGGTTGTATTTTGAATGGTATTCATTCATAAAAAATCAACTAGAGAATTAAATGATTCATTCGCCCGAAGCAAATATTAATATTCCTACAGGAACGCCCCCAACAAATGAATCCCCCATACCAATAAAAAAATAATTTAGAGAATTATCCAAACCACACAAATCAAACGTACCATTCTATTTTTAAAACAACTTCGATTTTAACGCTAAATTATTTCATTATGTATTTCTACATTCTCATATAGAGAAATTACTATGTATGCCAAAATATGTGTCACAAAGACTTTCTCATGTTCAAAATCTCTTATGTTACTTTTCCAAGTATAATCTAAACCAACATTTTGAAATTGTAAGGGTCTACTACATTTCGTCAGTGTTAAATAACAAAGGTCGGGCGTAAGTATTAGCGTGTGCCAAGAAAAAAATAAAACGTTCCCAAATGTCATTCAAGGACGTATGACCTATATTCAATTAGTTTCTTATCAGATATATATAAAACATTCTTAAGCAAATTTGTTAAAGTGGTTTGCGAAAAATTTGTCTCTTGTGTCTCAAAGTGTATATAAAATAAACTTTGTGAGTTAATCACTTTTAAATTCTTGGAACATTTGTCTAAGGCCCAGTCGGTACACATGACATGATTTCTGGTACACGATGACTTCTTTGATTGCTTATAGTTGTACCGTTCTACACCTCCACGTCTAATAGCTAGAGGCCACAATAGCCTAAAAGAGGGTAGACGGAATTTATGGAATTTAATTTAACAAAAAATGGGAACAATTGCAAGTTTAAGAAAAATTTGAATTATTTATTCAAGGTGAAACAACAGAGGTAAACAAAAAATACATGGCTTCACAAGGCAAACTGAGGAGTATTGAAAAACATATAAATATGGCAGAGACTGCACTTGCACCATTGTGAATTCAGACTAACCAATTTAAATTTTAAGATTAAATTTAAATATCAATTCTAATAATTATGTATAACATAGTTTAAACCATTAAACCTTTGAATCCTTACTATGATAATAAAGAGCTTAAAGAACCTGTTTTAAACAGTTAACAACGCGCCTGAATCACCATTGTGAATTCATACTAAACAAATTTAAATTTAAGATTAAATTTAAATTTAAATATCAATTCTGATATTTATAAATTACACAAATGTTTGACTTCCTGACATAACTCAAACTTCTGTGAGACTATTACTTCCACCACCTTTGAAGTAATCGAGATGATTCCGACATGTTAATATTCAACATGTTAATAGAAAACAAAGCAATATTACAATAGAATACTTGTAATGTTTCACTAAAAAAATCGGTAAATGTTAAAGCTATAACTTATAAACCAACAAAAATGAATTGCTTTTATAATTTCTTCAAAGAAAATACGTCTACAAAATATTACCTATAAAAGAAACATTATCAAATTTTAAAGTTCAAACCATTATTAGTAACCACAAGTGCAATAACAATTTCTATTTAAACTAAATATTCCAAGCTAGAAAAAGAATCAAAAAGTGACTACCTATTAACATCTCTAAAAATTACAAAGAGACTAGCGCCCAAGCGGCAAAAAGAAACATTAAGTTTTCCATAAAACAAATTTACTTTCAAAAATAAATCTTCTAGTGAGAAATTACAGAAGCCTACACTGAACGATTTCAATCACATAATTAATCTAAGTGTTCAAACACTCAAACTCATTAAAGGTCGTTTAAATTTTAAATAATCAATAAAATGTATAAAGTTTATATATTGCCATTCTGAAGCGATTCTGTCCAAGTCTAGACCAGGACTTCTCGTGGAATTGTCGGATATAATAGTCAACTCTGTTAGATAATTATATATTTAATTATCTATTATATATTATAATTATATAGGTATAGTTGATGAATAAAGAGGTGGGAGATTTTCATATTAAAAATACAACGTCACATTGCGAACACGTGCTAACAGCATGACTCTCTTGTTAGCAGCTACCAAATTTAGCACGATCCCAAGTTACGTAGGCTGGACATCTGGTTAGTTGCAGTTAAACTTGGCACGTGTTCGAGTCAAGTAAGCCGGACACCTGGTGAGTTGGCCGTTGAATCTGGGTACGTCCAACAAGTCACGTACACCGGACATCTGGAGAGTCAGCAGTTAAAACTTGGCACGACATCAAATCACGTAGGCCGGACACCTGGTGAGTTGACCACTAAGCTTGTGAGTGGCCCGTTTGTCGTCCAGCAGGGCCAATCAGCACATTTCTGGATCCGCCTATTGAAATATCTGGTTGAACAATCGTTCATCGCTTGACTGTCTTCTCTTCATCATTAACTTCAATGTGAACAGGATGGTTAAGGAACTCGTGCTAAGCCAGAAGATACAATGAGTGAGTAAAGCACATGTATTAGACATAGAAAGTTTTGTAATCTTTGATAATGCTGGATGTCTATGAGTATCGGCACTATTCGGAGTGGGTAGTATTAATGTAAACTAGCTAGTCTTGCTAGTGTTACAATTGCAGGATATCTATATGTATTGGTTTATTTGGGGTGGGTAGTAACCTTGTAGCATTAGCTAGTAATGCTAATGTTACATAGTTAGAGAATAATTATTCAACATGTATTTTTACTATATTCACAATACATATTTTACTAACTATCTCTAAGGGCTATGAATATTAGAAGACTATTATTTTCAAACAGTATTTTTTGTTTGTTTTTGAGCAGTTTTGTAGTTTGGATTCACACTATTATAATTTAAATTTAAATCTGTTTTGATCAATTAATTGCTTATAAATAAATATACATTCATAAAAATAATCCATCAAACAGAGATATCTTTGTAGCATTTGCTACAAAACAAGAAGAAATAAGACGAAGGGGAATGAACCGCTTAACCCATTTCACCGTCTCAACACCTCAGGACAACGATTCACCAACACAAAAAAAACAACATATCAGAGCAAAACCACGGCGCGTAATGAACTGATTGAGCCCACCCAAGTTCGAGCGGCGACCGCTAGAGGTCGCGGGATAGTGGAACATTCCAGAGAGTTTGAGAAGTGAAGTAAAGCCAGTTCTAGTCCATTGTAAAATAATCTCGAACAATGGAGTTCGTTCTCAGAGCTATGCTTGTCATGCGTATCCCCTCCTTCGTGACCCAATTATGTTCCTCCCACCTTGTTCCTCGCCTCCCCTTGTTCTCTGGGTTCAAGCGTATATAACGCCGGTATGGCAACATGACCGGCACTCTTGGATTTGACTCTGGGTAAAGGAGTACGTAGCCTTGGATGCGCATATTTAAAATGTAAGGAAAAATTCAACGTTTCAGCTTATATTATTTTTAAATAATGTAACTTTCTCAAAATTCATCTTTCGGCCTATTATTTTCTCTTTTTGTAAATTAATATACTCTTGTATCAGGGATTGGATTTAAATTGATTATGGTTAATGTTATGAGGTTGTTCAAAGACTATTATATTGAATTTAGAAATTATGGATAAGATCGATACATATCGAATATTGAATATCGCTATTTGGGCTGGAAGAGAGATAGAAAATTTATTCTGTAATAAGATCTGATAATTCAGTTTGTTTATTAATATTACTTTTCGTGAATCTAATCCTATATCTAGCTATTATGGAAAATATTAACCTAATATTTAAAATAGCATTGTGAGTAATCTAGTTCTTTATTTAATATTTATTCGCTGAGGATTTTGTCTTCTTGAAAGATAAATGAATTAAGGCTATTTTTTGATAATGACTGATGATTAAAGCTTCAATAACTTTTAGTCTTACTCAGAATCCTGTAATGTTCAAAATTTTATTTGTATATATTTACGACTGTTTGAAATACTCTAATAAATTTGTAAATAGAGTTGTTATTAATATGGGCCATATAATGTTATTTGGCGAGTAGGTTTCATGAGAACTAATGGATTTATTAAATTTATTTAATTTCTCAAGTAAATTTACTAATGTTAAGGAATATATTAACTTTGATATGATCTTTTACATGAACCTTTATACACATATTTAATCTTTAATATTTTCTCACTGTACGCATATCGTGATTGTTTTCTTTATACCCTCATATATGGTTTTATCTTTTAATATACATATATTTATTATGAATAAACCTCCAAAATTGATTTCTTGGTTTTTCCTTGATGTTGTAGTAATTTGAGTTCACGTTTGAAGAGTACCCTTAGGATATTTATTTGCTTATTTGTTTATTTATTAATTTATTTTGGACTTTACTTATTTGTTTTTGAGACACTATTAGATTTATGAAATGAAGGCACGAGGACGACCGTCTGATAATTATTTCCGAAACAAGGTGAGTTGCGTGCGCTGAGTAACAGTTGTCTGTTCTCAGACGATTGGGACAAGTTTCACTCACTCTGATTGTGTTAATTTTTTCCCTTCTATTTGAGCCTTCTGTTTAGTTGGATGGTTAAGGAGGTTTCATCTTTATTAAAAACTTAAAAGCTGTACAATAAAAATGGCCGATACATTATTTTTAGCACCACGTTTTACTAACCATTCAGGTTATACACGTGTGTTGTAATGTCCCAACTTGTGAACCCTATGTTGTTTCGAAAAGAAAGGATGAGACTGCAGATTTGAATATTCTATGTTTTAAATTCGGAAAATACATTTCTTTTCTATTAAATGTGCTTACTGGATGCGTTGGACGATGAAACAAAGGGAAACGCTGATCCAGCACAAAGTTTTCGTTCAAAGAAAAATACACCTTTTCCTCGGTACAGAGCGGTTGCATTATCCAACCAACCAGAAAGCTAGGATTTAAACTACACTAATGTGATAGGTTGATATTGTCAGTCCACACGGGTGCAATCTACGTTGTCATCAGAATTTGAAAAAGACGCGAGGAAGAAACGAACTCACCAATACCCGATATGAGACGCGCAGTGACCAGTGAGGCGACAAGACGTGTGTTGCGCGTCGTCGCATATTTTAATAATGATGTAGTATGGACGGTGAACAGCGTAGAAACGGCTTGGTTGTATAATCTGAAATTGTTAATGATTACAGTAATAACATATAAAAGATTATGTTCCAACAATAAATCAATATAAAAGAGATCAAGGTATATTTATTGTATAAGTGGGAATTTACTTATATGATAATCGCGTCGATACGAGAATCTGAACTAGCCAGGGACAAAATATCAAAATTATAAGTCGTCTTTACGAGTTATACAATTGGCGCCCAACTAAGGGGCGTTACATCGTCGTAGGTGGATGAGGAGGGGTTCTTCAATTTGGCCACCCAGCGAGGGGCCTATAGGTAGAACTTTTCAATGTACTAATTACGCTAGTGTATTAGGTATGAGAAAGGTTGAATTTGGAGGAAATGAACCCAAATATGCGTGAAGGGAGTGGGGAAAGCCATTTAGGGAATCAACCTTCAGTACACCGACCGTGATTGAAAACTCGATCTCCCAGTCATGCTAGTTTATTACAAGTATGACGCCTTAAACAATGTGGACACCGAAGCGGATCCCAACCAAGGAATGGTTCTGTTTACTAGGCTCACGATCTCGCATACAATAAGTTGTGCAAAGCAAATCTGGTAAAATCTTGGATGTTCGCATAGCACCTTACTGCGGCTACATCTTGTATGAGAGTAAATTGTGTCGTCTATGCAGGGCTATAAATACAAATATTTATAATAAGTAAATATTACATTTTTTGACGTAAACTTTAAATTATCTTCAGGAGAGTGCAAAAAAAGAGATAATTCACTTATGCCACAAAGCTACTTTTGGTTAGTACATTTATTTTATGCAATACAGTATTTAATGGATATTAAGTATATAGGGAAGAGACCGCAAAGGAGACCAAGGAAGAGACGGTAGGAACAGATAGCAGCAAGTGTACAAGTGAGAGGAGAAGAAAGGAAGTGATTAAATGGGGAAGAATGGTCGAAGGACAGAGGGAGATGGCCACATGCTGGAAACAGTTCATGATGATGATGATGATGATTATTACTTACTTATCTTGGACCAAATACTCTTATTAGCGAGTAAAATTAAACAAAAATGGTTGTAACGGTTATTGAAAAAAAAAATATATATAATTTGTTTGTGTTTAATTAAACCCTTAGGAACAGCGCCTCTAACTATTGGGTAATTATTTTAAAATTCCGTGGGCACCTGTTTAGGCTGTAAGTATTTACAAATACAAAATAAAAATAAAATTAGGTGGCCTTTTCATGCTTTAGAGAAATGAATAGGCAGAAACAGACGAAATGATTTTTTTTTTTTNAGCTGGGAACATAAAAACTGTTGAAACTTCGTAAAATATTACCCCCTCCCCCTAACCCCCCATGAATTTCTAGTTCGTAACCAAAGCGTTTAGAACAAATGTATAGTCTAACCTTCGGTCTAATTAAAGGATTAACTTTATGAGTAGTCTAGTTTATAGGAAGTGCACCCGCAATAGCGTGGAGATAAAGCGATACCAAAATAAAGGTGATTCAACTGCCATCGAGTGCGTTGCGGGTCCATAGAAATAAGTTGTCTAGTTATTGAATACAACACCGTCAACTATAACACAACCGGAACGGTACTCACATGGTCTAAGGCGCCAAGCTCACCATATACTGTATCGAACATGACTGGGAGGGCTATGTTTGCATCTCGACCGTGTACATTGTTGTGGTTTACCAACTCCATTTACACGCTAATACGAGCACGATTAGCATTGGTGAATAAGACAGGGATTCGATTATGTCCAACTGGTTTATTATTCTCGATCGCAGTGAATACTGCTGCAGATTTTAACATGTTTGCCCATCTCATCCTTTTCTTTCATATCGGATAACTTACGCCAATAACATACAGTACAGGCATTAGAAATTAAGATATTAATAAAGAAATCAGAGCATTGTTTGTTTTAATTTATATTAATTATGACTAAGATTTTTTTTCTTAACTTTATAACTGAAAATATAAATTTTTTTCTTTAAAAAAAAAACAACTCGATTATGAAAAGCCCCAGATTTCCTATGGAATGCAACAGAGTGATATAACTGTCCTAAATTATGACACAATGGTTGAAGGTTTTAATATAGCTCGAGAAGTTAGTAAAGTCTGAGATAATCCCAACATCCGTCCAACACTCTAATAAAACTAGAAAGCTCTAAATGATACAGAGTATTTATTACTTCCTGAGCATTCTTGCGAAAGAGCGGACATGTTGGAGGTAAGACTTGGCTGGATGTATTACTTTATGACCATTCTTGCTGGAGAGCAACCATGCTGGAGGTGAGACTTGGATGATATGGAGTACTATTTCCTGACTATTCTAAAGAGAGAGCAACCATGTTGGAGGTGAGACTTAGGATGATATGGAGTACTATTTCCTGACTATTCTAAAGAGAGAGCAACCATTCTGAAAGTAAGACTTGGATGACATGGAGTATTATTTCCTGACTATTCTTGAGAGAGAACAACCATGTTGGAGGTGAGACTTGGATGACATGGAGTACTATTTCCTGACTATTCTAAAGAGAGAACAACCATGCTGGAAGTAAGACTTGGATGACATGGAGTATTATTTCCTGACTATTCTTGAGAGAGATCAACCATGTTGGAAGTAAGACTTGGATGACATGGAGTATTATTTCCTGACTGTTCTTGAGAGAGAGCAACCATGCTGGAAGTAAGACTTAGGATGACATGGAGTATTATTTCCTGACTATTCTTGAGAGAGAGCAACCATGTTGGAGGTGAGACTTGGATGACATGGAGTATTATTTCCTAAACATTTTTGTGAGAGACTAGTCATGTTGGAGGTTAAATGGATACATCAAACTATCATTTATTATTTACGTCTTTCCTTTTGAGTTTTCATGAAAGAACGCCCTTCTATTCCTCTTAAGAATGTTACTTGAGTTCTTCATCAATCAATCAGTGTAATAATAACAACTCTGAATTCCGTTAGATTTAGCTACAATGATTATAATTTTATTAATCTATAATATACTTTACAAAAACTAACACTCTTTTGCTGAAACATAAGTTCGAACAATCTGCCTTTAGTATCGACCAATTTATAAACAATATCGTGTCATACCTCCAAAATGACATTGTGTGAATACTCGCTCATTGAAGTGACACTCAAACTGACTAACAGAGCTCCCCGTTTCCTGAAGCAAGGTACATTTATCTGCTAGGGAAACGGATGATAGCTGAAACTCCGAAATAGTGAATAACCAGACAAGAGCGAGGGTATAGTATACGAGATGTTTTGAAAGTAAAGAAAACAATTTGAAAGGAACATCAACTCCGGAAAAAGTATCATAATACAAACAGATTATTAAAGTAGGTAAATATCATAATTGATGTTAAACCAAAACAATCTCTAGATTGATAAGACATTACGGGGAATATAATACAAATATATTTGTTTGGTACAACATCTTAAATATTTAATTTATCTGATTATGTAATACTACCAAAAGAGCTTTATTTTGAAAGAATAAATAGTGTTATGCCTATTATAATAAGAAATAAAATGTATGAAAAATGTAATCTAACTGATAATTCTTAATATCTCTGCATTTAAATGACTTTTTTTTTATTTAGATAGTACTTTTTTTCCTGTCAAGAATGCATTATATTAAGAAGCACTCCTAAATGTTTAAAAGAGGTGGATTAGGGTGGGGTAAGCGAATTGTTAAGGATGTATCAAGAGTGGACAAGTGAGAAAAGAGCCACGAGAATATACTAGATAAATTTGTTTTTGGTCACCGCGTTTCACTATCCGTTCGGGCTGTACGCATATGTACTAATTCAGCTAATGTGTTAGTAACCACCATCATCACCTCTAAAATTAATTTTATTTATTTTTTACTGACCTTTTATAATAACTCAAAACTATATTATTGTTTTTCAAGGAATCAAACAATCAAAACTAACTAACAATTTATATAATGTTTTATAAAAATTGTTATTTAAAAGCTAAGCTCTCAAACTTATTTTTTATTATAATTAATTACATTTAAATGTGCTTATTTTTAACGAACAAAGGTTATTTATTTAACCTAATTGTATGTTCTATAACTTTCAAGTGTTATCTTTATGTACTCATGTTTTTTCAATACTTTATTAATAATATAGCTAACTAAGCATTAATTAAATATTATTTTTTTACTATCACTGAATAATTAATCGCATGCAAACATATCCTTATTAAAATTTGAGTATGTTCGTAAAAACATGTTAGGGGTGAGTTAGGTTGATTTAAAGGAAGTGAACCCAAGTTAGTGAAGAAGAAGAAGAATGTAAAACAATTTAGGAAAAACCCCTCTCATTTCATCCGACAGGGATCCGAACCTCTATCACACCGTCATCAGCAGTCATGTATTTTGGAGGCCAGGGTTTAAATACTAAATGGTTTACCACTTTCACTTAACACACGCGCTTTGATAAATAATATAAATATTACTAAAATTGACCTACAACTGCTTGCATATGGTTGTGCGTGCCACTCTTAAGCATTTGACTTAAGATAATACGATCTTAATATTTTCTCATCTTGTCACATCGAATCCTTTTTCTCAAGACTACTGGGTGTGTTCAGTTAGGAAAAGAACCCAAATCACCTCACTAAAAGTTTCGAATAAATCTTGCTCTACTTTTTATAGGGAACAATATACAAATACAACTTTTTTCAGACCTTAGGAGGGGGTGGTAATGTACTGTGCAATGCAAAAAATAAAAAGGATATCACAAATAACCTTTACAAAAATCCCTACATATTGTATTAAATTGTACTGAGGAAAAAAATCAAACAAAAAACAATAAAACTACAGGTTTTGGAACTGAAGAACGAGTCAAGAGCATTTTTGGAACAATAAGGTAATCTAATATATCAAGATGAGAATGACAAATGTACAAAGCTGGCATAGTTGTCCAATATATTTTCTTGGTTGAATGTGCTCAACACCAGTATGCAAAGCCGCGATGACAGTAACCTCACGCCTACAAACAAACTAACTGCATTAAAAAATATTTTCAGTATTGGTTTGTAAGATATAACTTCTAAATGCGATCGATGTCTTCCAAGCTCCAAAATGTTCCCAACGTGTAGAATGTTTTAAAACGAGCAATAAAATTGTACGGCCTCATACAGGAAAACCTTACGACACTGGTTGAAATGATTGAACAGTAGTACTTTCCATCGTTGTCTACATAGATCTCTTTGAGAATTCAAACTGTTCAGATCTGACATTAGATAAGGAGGTGGAAATGGCCTGTATTTGGAATCTTGAAATTGAAACACGGAAGTATGCCCCTGGACTCTTTTTGGATGCACAACCATGAGAAGTATCAACGCATCTCTTCAACAGACCTATTGCTGTGAACCGAGATTTTAATCTCTGACAAATATCAAACACCGTATTTATGTCGATGAAAAGATGAAAGTTTGTTTATCTCAAATAGTAGCTAATAAAAATGAGATTACAGAACAAAAACAAGCTCATACCTCTCATTTAATTCGTACATGTTGTAATTGAACCATATTTTTATGAAGCCGTATATTTTATAATTTTTGGATGTCTAATTACCTTGATATAAATTTGTTGTGCTCTATGTTATGACTAAAGCACTGCTAGGGATATATATATATATATATTTAATGTATTTACTACTATTAGAAAATTGGGAGTGTCAGAAGCATATTTTCATTCCAAAAGTGCGGCTCAGGCGGGAAAGAAAATTGGGATCCAGTGCCTTAGATCATTCAGCCACTGAAGCGGGTACTGACGTAGTTAATGTATGTGTACAACCTGAGTGGGTACCAAGAAGCGGTGAAAATAAATGAAAATAAATAATTTGAATCTAACTAAAACCATCATCTTATCGTTAAATAAATGATACGATGCACCGCAAAGACATTCTCTTTAATATATATATTAATAACTATTAACTCATAGGATTTGTGAAACAAAGTAATATACTTTGTTGAAGAAACACCCGACCTAAGGACATAAATGAAATAATATACACCGTTACAGAACCATTGAGAAAAGAGGAACATCTTTGTACGCCAAAGAGCATATCAATAAATTTCAATAATTTTCAAAGAATCCCATATATATACACACGTGTATCTAAAACATTGCATCAAACTTTGGCAGGTTATTCCTTGGGTGAAATTAGAATAATTCACATCAGCAACCTAGGGTCCATCTTGAATAATAAGGGCAGTATACACCCCTAAAGATAGAGCTAAAAACGACTGTTGTGTGAAATATTATGAAAACTGCTTAGGGTATTATAACGAATATTTGTATACTACTTATTGAAACCTTGATCATTAATAAACTAAAGGTGATGTTACCGTTACCCACCACCATCATGTAAAAAAGAGGGGGTTGTAACACTTTTTTCTGCAATAAAATATGTCAGAGTAAGTATTACCGATTTTGACTTAAGATTACAAAACATGGAGTAAAAATGAACAAAAAAAGGTGTCTTGAAGAAACTGTCTAGCTCTCCCAGTTTCCGAGATAATCATGCATGTGTGATTTCAAAGACAAGTGTTAATTCCTGCCAGGTAGGGAGCCAGTATAGCTGTGTTGCTAGCTGTGTTAGATACATTTGTCTCTGAGCTCAAACTTGTGTGATTATCTCGGAAACGGGGAAAGCTAGACAGTTTCTCCAAGACACCTTTTTTGTTAATTTTTACTCCATGTTTTGTAATCTTAAGTCAAAATTGGCAATACTTACTCTTACATATTTTATTGCAGAAAAAAGTCTTACAACCCCCCCTTTTTTACATAATGGGGGTGGGTAACGGTAACAGCACATTTAATTTATTAATGATCAAGGTTTCAATAAGTAGTATACAAATATTCGTTGTAATACCCTAAGCAGTTTTCATAATATTTCACACAACAGTCGTTTTTAGCTCTATCTTTAGGGGTGTATACCGCCCTTATTATTCAAGATGGACCCTAGGTTGCTGATGTGAATTATTCTATTTTCACCCAAGGAATAGCCTGCCAAAGTTTGATGCAATGTTTTAGATACACGTTGTATATATATAATATATATATAGTTGTTTATAGCTCAGAAGCTACTGGTTTGAAAAAATAGATTGCATATTAAACATTTTAATTTTTTAATTGTACTACAAGTTTACAATGATAAGTTATTTCGTAAATCAAATAGTGGAGGAGATTTGATAAAATTGGAAATTTCTGCTTATGTAAAGTACTGTCAAAGACATTTTCATGGGAAGATGAGAATCATATTATCGTTAGTACCAAATTTACTCCAAATAGTTATAGCGGTTTTCAAGAAAATCAATATTAAAAAAAATATCTTTTTTTACCCTACCCTTGGGTATTTAATTCCAAAAACCCATCTGGGGAACCTTACTAAAACCCTAGATACCAAGTTTTAGCCATATCGGTTAAATAGTTTCGGCTCTAGGCCAATATACAGAAAGACGGACAGAGAAACCAACGGCATGATGAAACAATTTTTTTTTTCTGTTTCAGGTAGACCTAATCATGAAACGTCGACATCCTTAAAAATCTCGAATTAATTGTTTTAACTATCACAATACTCACTCTCTCCGAGGAGTTACGAGAAAGTAATGACATGTTCCAGTAAAATGTGAAGCACAATTGTTTTATAATAAATATTAAACCGGGAATAAGAGAAATTATTGATGAATAAACGTTCCCCCTCCTAGAACCAAACCACATCAAACCGCTTAGTTAACACGGCCCCGCTATAACCATCGACAGACGACATTTCCAAACGATTTAATCGGGCAAGCAACAAAGTCAAACAACACGCCCTCAATAGTCAACAACGGTGGAACAACACGTGAACATCAGACCATCTGAAATGAAATAAACATTACCTTCCACGCCACTGGTCTTTGTTTACTTATTTACTTAAACGGCACTGAATGAGAGCAAAAACAACCTCTGTAAATAAGACGACCCTTTGAAGACTGTAATGAGAACATAAATTAAACCGGTATAGTTAGCTCAGCGTTAGATTATTATTATTATTATTATTATTATTATTAGCACCACGTCTTACTACCCATTCGGGTTATACGTGCTTACGCTAATGTGTAATGGTAGGGTGATTGTGAGATGAAATGGAGGACCTACAGTTTAACGTGGAAATCCTAACCACGGTGGAGGCCTGGCATTCTTCACATTCACAAGTTGTGATTAATACACGTCTTGTCAGAGGTGAAGGAGAGGTTTGTTAATCAGATAAATCTGTGTCGGGACCGAGGTTTGAACCCCGGACCCCAGCACAGAGGTCTAGTACCTTACCCCTAGACCACCAGGTAACCCGCTCAGCGTTAGAAAGATCGGCTCTGAACTGGAAGGATCAGGGGTTTCGATAATTTTGTTTTATTACCGCGTCTTACTACCTGTTCAGGTAATAATAATATTGCGAGACTGGGCTACATCCTTCGTAGTACAGTTTGTGGAAAGATTGGCCAGTATTAATGTACTGTTGCCCAGGGGACGCCCGAATGTACTAATCGTACATCCTTTTCCGTGGAGGCTCTTTCCATGTCCTGATGAGATGAGATGATGGTGATGGTGAGTGTGAGGGTGTGGAACCAGTGGAAACACTTAAACCTAACTTAAACCTAACTAACCAGGCCCTGGTGATCGTTGGGGGTAATTCACCTTTCGGAAAAAATACACAAGGTACCAACCGGGAATCGAATCCGGAACTCCCAGGCTCGTAGAAAGTTGTACTGACCACGAGACCGGTTACCTGTTCAGGTTATATGCATATATGATATTTACTCTAATGGAGTAAGGATGAAGAAGGAAATATTTTAGAGATATACATACTAAATTATTTATGGAGGTCTTTGAAATGTGAAATTGATTGTTAACTCTTTGGTGGACAGAGATGTTACTACTAGTAATTTTATCAAGGTTCCTGTAACAATATATATGATTTTATTTAGGTCCTACGAAGAAAAGCTTTATCTTCGCTCCCTCCCGGTTAACTGTTGCCAAATATCCTCGCTTTTAGTTATGTCGGAATGTGGTGTACTGTGTTAAAGAAGGACCTACTGGCAGCCTCGATAAACCAGCGTTGCAAAACTTGTCTTATATTTGAGGGGAGATTGACCACCCGAAAACCAGAGAATGACAACGCTGTTTCCCAATAGTAGCCATTAAATTCCCACAGAGATGATATCCAGTGTAAATTCAAAGAATGTCCCTATAATATCTCGTTAAAATTGGTATACACATTTGATAGTTATGGCGGAACAAATATCCAGTCATACAAATGAAATGCCAAATAGTCCATTTGAAAGAGAACCTCACTACGATTGGTAAATAAGTTGGTTAAAATTGTACCTAAAATATCTCAAATTTCTGGTAGTTATATTTAGAGGGTAGTCAGGGAGGTCACAATGTTTTGATGGCAGCAACATAGGTCCAGATATAGGGCGAATGAGGATAAAGACAATGGTAGCTGTTAAACATGATCTGGAATGATGGATTAAATAGCTATACCACTACATTAGTTGATTACGGT
The DNA here is from genome assembly GCA_902151455.1 of Timema bartmani. Lineage (NCBI taxonomy): Eukaryota > Metazoa > Arthropoda > Insecta > Phasmatodea > Timematidae > Timema > Timema bartmani. Next base: position 91,241 of record CABFWB010000835.1, read on the forward strand.
AATAGCAGCAACGAAATATTCTTTTAAATTTAAAATGACACCTGTACATGGGAGTCAAACCTTGCACCTTTGGCTTAGTACGCCAATGCTCTAACCACTAAGATATTCAGGAGTCCTATAGACTCAAAGGTGGCTGCGTTAGCTGATGGCTCGTGAGCTTAACCTATTGCTCATATGTAGCTGGTGATTTCAGCACGTCCGTCACATACTCTGCCTTAAAATATTAGTGTAGAATGAGCCTGAGCACGGGACGATTCCTGGATAGCTCACTGGTTAAGGCATAGGCGTACTAAGACAAAGGTACCAGATTTGATTCCCGTGTCCAGCTGTAATTTTTCAATTTAAAAGAATATGATCTGGAATGTTCAGGAGACAACCAGCGTTTGGAGAGGCGAATAGGTTTGGAAAGGGTAACACCGGAACTATAGCACAATCTTATTACGAATAGACGTTTCTGAAAGCTAGAAAAATCTACTAGTTACAATTTCACGTATTCATACGTCAAGACATGTGATCTGCATATGTCACTTTTGATAGATATTAGCAATACCTATAAAATAAATAGTAAAATTATATCAATGTTGACAGCAAAAAATATGTTTAAGTATTTTATAAAAGGTGCTTCAAATTGTCCATTCGTTAGAATATCAAAGTACACCCACATTTGCTTCCTAGCGGTACCGATTTAATCCGATAAAGGTGATGGTAAGGTTTGAGTATCGTTCCTCGGTATTTTCCTCACGCAAAGCTTAGAGGGGTTGAAAAGCTTAGAGTACTCTATAAACAGAGCAGCTGTTCAAACAAAATCTGACAATGCACCTCTAGAGAACCATGAATAAAGCACATATGTACAAGATCAAAGGTCTTAGGTTTGAGGCCGGAAAGACGGTATCCAGTGCTAACCTTATCTATATAATATCTTCCTAAAAAGGAGCATGAAGATACCCACTTCGGTGGCCACATGGGTTAAGGCATCACTTTCGCAATGGACTAGAATGCTGAAGACGGGGATATTGGGGTTCGATCTCGATTGGGTGCACTGAGGGTGGTTTTTAATAAAAGGTTTTCCGCTCTCCCTCTACAGAAATGCAGGTGCGCTTTCTCTAAATTAATCCTTTCTAAGCCCTAAAACATTAGTGTAATTAGTACATGGGCGTATAACCCTAATGGGTAGTAAAACGTGATGCTAAATAAACACGATTATACATACCTTATATTAATCTAGATTTAGTTTTAGTAATTCACGCCGGTGGACACGTGGTTTGGATGCCAAACTCATTTAGCCTGTTTTGCCGATGAGGGGGATATCAAGGATAAACTTTTTACGTCCACGAGGTTCCCCCCACCCCAATTAAAAAAACCTGTTTTTTTATATTGCAATCGTTTATCCGTTTTTTGTACTGGATTGTTCTGCAATTTTTTTGTTTGTACCGTTTTGATAGGCTCACAAATTATATGTTTACATTTTGGGGATACAAACTCTATGGTAGCCCCCTTAACACTTTTAAAAATTGACATTTTTATGTTTTAGATAATTTGTACCTTGTTTGTATCGGATTATACCGCAAACATTTTTTGTATGTATTAAATTTGTTTTTGCACAAGTGTTCAGTAAACATGTGACAGTTTGTTTACTTTTGAGGCACCAACTAATAGGATAGGGAGAGAGATTTAAAAGGTGACCTGGTGGTCTAGGGGTAAGGTGTCAGACCTCTGTGCTGGGGTCCGAGGTTCTATCCTCGGTCCCGGCATAGATCTATCTGATTGCCAAACCCTTCCTTCACCTCTGACAAGACGTGTATTAATCACAGCTTGTGAATGTGTGGAATGCCAGGCCTCTACCGTGGTTCGGATTCCACGTTAAACTGTAGGTCCTCCATTTCATCTCACAATCACCCTACCATTACACATTAGCGTAGATGCGTATAACCCGAACGGTTAATAAGACGCGGTGATGATGATGATGATGATGATAATAATAATAATAATAATAATAATAATAATAGAGATTTGAAATGGAAAACTTTTTACGGAAGGTTTTTTTTAGGAAATTTTCAATTATTTTTCCTATAAAAACATTACATCTATTTAAATGGAACTAATTAAATCAAGACAAGTTATTCTAAGTTTTGAAGATTACACTCCAGTTTAATTTCTCTTATGGAAGTTTACACCAGAAACATCCTTTCAAATGATTTACAATAAAGCAATTACAGGTATTACAGTTCTCTTCTCACACTCACATATCGACCACAACGCTTGGTGGTCGAATTTATCACTAACATCGGGTGTGTTGTAGACCAGATTTGTTAATGCTTCAATATTATAATCAAAGCTTTAACGAATACATTCCATTCCTTTGGTATTTTTTTGTCACTAAGTGACATTATTTGTTTGAAGTTTATTTTCAGTATCTCATCGATAAGATTATTAAAATAATTTTAAGGTTGGTTAAAGTTTTTTTCAACGACTTTTTGACACCCCCTGCCATCCGCCATTGATACTCAACACTGATAAGTTTATGTATATGTCACAGGAAAAGTAGATTGTTAGGGAGAGTTGACTCGGCCTAGGTAAAGTCGACTCTTACTAAAAGTATCAGTAAAAGTTGATAGAGAATAAACAGATCAACTTTTCCTAGGAATAGTTAACTATGCCTGCTGTGGTTTAGTAAAAGTTGATTCCACGATGTTGCTCTCCACATGCGACTTCGCGCGCACATCTTTGTTTTGAATATCCTAGCTCTATTTGTTTACTGTTGTTTTCTAGGTTAGGTTAGGATAGGTTAGGTTAGGCTAGGTTAGGTTAGGTTAGGTTAGGTTAGCTCTGCAACTCAAAGTGTCACAAATCTTTACCTTGCTGTAATAAATAATAAATATTTATATCTCTCTTTGTATCATAAAGGTTTTGCTTTTTTATTTGTTTTTTATTAGGTAGTAGACCATTTCCTTGCAAAAAGTCAACTTTTACTAACTCAAGGTAGTAAGAGTATACTTTCCCTAGGTACGGTCAACTCTGACTAGTAAATATTGATCGAAATTCATCACTTTTCGCTTTTAATCAACTTTTACTAAAAAGACCAGTAAGAGTCGACTCGGCCTAGGTAAAGTCGACTCTTACTGGAGAATCTACTTTTCCTGTAACATATACATGCCATAGGCTCTGAGTGCCGTCCGCCCCAACCCAATCCAATCCTTTCAACTATATTTTGTAGTCCACAAGCCACCAATTAAGGTGGGAGTGTAGGGAACATGAGAAAAGGTAAGGTTTTTTTTCCGATTTCATAGCAATTTTTTATTGACAAAATAAATAAAATATTCATTCAGTAGAAATATAGAGTTTAAGTTTCTTCACATGGTGATAATAACAGTTGTTGAATATCTCCCATGAGCAGGCGTAAGATGACAAAACTTTTAAACGAAGAGAAAAAGTGTTTCTTTTACGTAATAGAACAAATAGATTTGTCTGCTTACTGACCTTAGTGTACAAATTTCAGTCAACTCCAGGTATGTAATTAAATACTTCTGACATTAAGTAATTTTTTTTATACTACGTGATAAATTAAGAGCGTTCATCATAGCAGGCCCAACTCAGTTCCCGGCTCACGCGAGGTATGGGAGTTAAAGGGACAAGAAAATACCAAGATATGACAGAATTAATGTGTGCAGTGCATTCGTATTTGAATGATTACTCGACATTTTCCGTGGTGACATTGGGGGACAAAGTGACAAAGTTTCTTGTTAATAACTACAGTTTGCCCCTATTATGACAGAATGAAGATTTGTGCACAGTGCTTATCTGTGAAGCCATTCTAAAATGGTCAAAAACGGACTTTTCAATGCAGTTTTATCCAAATATCATTTAATATTTCAACAATGTTCAGTATTAGGAACTTCTATTAACTCTTTATCTCAATTAATGTTTAATACAGAAATGATCCACGTGCAATGGTTTTCGTGTAAATCTACGATTTCGAGCCGACTGTTATCACAGAGTTGATTGGCATGTGATGCGCGCACTTAAAGGTTTGGGGTCTGTTATGGTCTTTGTTCAATAATTAAGTTAAGATAAGTCGATAATGATCATTACAATGCACTAAAACGCAATACTTGTAAAAACAAAATCGTCCTGTCTAGTTTTATCCTTGACCTGGGTTAATACCTGCCATTTCCCATCGTCTTTCGTTTCCCACGCGGCCCTTGTAACCGATCGTTAGGGCCCCGTTCAAATGTCAGGAACATTAAGTCCTCAACACATAGGAAGATTATTCGATAACCTTTACTGCCTCGAGGTCAGGGGTGTAAAACTATTTTGATCTTAAGGCCCACATGGAAATATTTAAAATACTGAGGAGGTCGCATTATAAAATAAATAAATATTGCCAACATTTTAAGTGAAAATAATTCCAAATAATACCATTTTATTACAAAAAGAAAACGTAAAACAGTAGGAGTAGCCCTCCATTATTTTACCCCAATTTTTTTTTTTTTTTTTGCAGTTTCAATTAAGTATTCTATAAAAAAATTGACCATCTGTGAAATGTTTTTTATTTGATTAAATTAAATGTAACAAACTAAAGCGAGTCTTATATATTTTAAACATAATTAAAGAGCGCGATTTAATTTATATATACTTTTTATCTGGTATTAATTTAGTCCGATAAATTTCTTGCTTCCAACAAAACAGACCGTACTAGAGTATTCCTCCCGCGTAGAGTGTAAAATGGTGCCTGTGTTCTAAACACAGGGAATCTTCTTATAACTGCTTAAATCCAGATTATCCTTTAGTCCATCCTCCAGTGACCTATTTTAATTAACAACAACAAAGGGGAAAGTCAACTATGTCCCATTCTGCCACGGTTTTTTAAGGATTTGGCCTGCCATTTTTATCCATGTCTAAATTATTCATACAGTTATTTATGTATTTGAAAAATCTATTTGCGACGGCAATTTTAATCTTGGGACTATTTTTTTTAGCACTGCTTTTTACTATTCGTTGGGGCTATACGCTTATGTAATAATTACACTAATGGTTTTAGGGTCTAGGAGGTTATATTTAGAGGAAAAGGACCCACATTAGCGTGGAAGGAGAGTGGAAAATCACTAGGGAAAAACTATCTTCAGTAGACCCGACCGAGATTCCTCGTCATTGGCAGTCAGGTCTACCTATGGCCTAGGTCAGTTTTTTATTCAAGCCGTATATTTTTCCACTACCGGCTTGCTAGGCCCGTAGTAGCTTCATATGCCTTATAATCTAACAAGTCTAGGACAGGCACAACACCCAGTCCCCGGCCGTTAATTTATCACTATGAAAGGGTGAACTTACATAAATAAATAATGAATCAACAACCTAAATGTTAACCTAGCACCTTTGAGAGAGGTTCATGCTCCAAAAATTAAGCGCTAACTTGTTCTTTGATAAATATAGCATCAATGTTATCTTAAGACCCCAGTTCATTCTCGTGTCTTGACGTGTCGTGTGCAATGTATCAGTAATGTAGCAGTCTTGGGATAAAACCATATTTTATAACATTAAGGTGATAATGAAGGGAACACGACTTAAGGTTTTTATGACAATAATACTTTTTTGATCAAGATAAATATAAAAATGTATCAGTAGATATATTTGAGTTTTAATTATTCTCAGGTCAACAACCTGAAGGTTGGTTTGATGCGATTTCTATCCACCCGGAGCTGGGAATGCACCCATCTCTTCGGCTGGTTAGTGCTGCCTGCACCATCTGGTAGAAATCCAATGTACTAAGGGAATTCAGGAAGTGTGATTGCTCTCCGTTGCCTTCCACAGTGAATTACTATGAGCGAGCGCGAAAGGGCCCTACCAATTTTGCCGGGAAATATATTTTTTCATACATTCCAGGGTTCCTTTACAGGCCACAGTCGACATGGGACCGACGGCTTTAATTCCCCTCCGAAGTAAGTTGTGCTACGGATTTTTATCGCTCAAGAAAAATCCGTCGATCTCGACTGGGTAAGAACCGAAGAAAATTGGGTCCTTAGGCGAGAACTTTATCCCAAGATCACTGAGGTCAACAATTTTACAATTTTAATCTTCTACACATAGTGATCTCAATAGTTTTTGACTATTTTGTCACGGCACGGACATCGCGCAATTTGACCCAGACTTTTACCCAACATTTAAAAAGTTTATATTCAAATGTAGCTTTGCTCATGGCAAATATCCAAGAATTGTTGAGATTACTTTTGTAGAAAATTGAACTAACGTATCTTCTGAAGAAATTATTTTGTTCAACTGGTCCACCCAATTATTTTTACCCCCCTGCCACCCGCCGCTCCATACATAAGGTACAGTAATTTCAACCAATCAGAAGGAAGTTTTGATTAATTTTAATATTGTTTGTTTTGCGTTTGATGTTGCATCTTTCTAATATTTTATATATTTATTTTAAGAATAGTAAATTAAATAAAATATGTTTATAAACGTGTTTAACATTAATTATTATTTACCTATTCTATGGCTCTAAATTGACAAATGAGAACTTTAAAAATGAGTTGATCTGAAGATGTGCAGCAGCAATTAAAATTACAAAAACTACTTTTACCGGAAGTCAATTACCCCCTCCGCCCCCCTCCTCGCCCCAGGCACATCTCCGGAACCACTGGGGCTATGGAGCCATCTTCAGGTGGGGGTGGGAGGTACCCCATGAAACCTTACCTGAAATGATTCCCCTCCTCAACCTTCAGCCCTCCCTTCTTCCTCAGACGCATCTATGAGACCACTGACTATTTTTACCCAAGTATTGCGCAATTTACGCTTGAACTTACTAGTAATGTTTTTAATTCTCATTTTAAAATTACTTGATTAGACACCTTAGCTCAGTCAATAGCGTGTCTGCCTACTGAGCTAAGAGTCCCGGATTCAATTCTCGGCATGGCCAAATAATTTATCATAGATGAAATGTGAGTTTACCCTTTTACAGTGATGAATTAACGTCCGGGGACTGGATGTTGTGCTTGTCCTAGTCTTAAGTTATATTATAAGCCATATGAAGCTAAGACAGGCCTAACCAGCCGGTAGTGGAAAATATATGGCCGGAATAAAAAACTGACCCAGGTCATAGGCTGGAAACATTAGAGGTTGTAAAGTAAATTAAAATTACTCAAAGCATTTGTGTGTTTTTAAAAAAACTATTTCGTGCTAAATATCTCCGATAAAGATATTTTTGTTTGGTTAGAACAGTGGTTCCCAACCTTTTGTGGCCCATCTCCCCTTTCTGGAGGTTGACTAACACCTATCGCCCCCTTTTCATTTTCATTGTATGCCTAATTTTAATTTGAAGTAAAGTGTAAATAATAAAGCAGTTTTATTATTTTAAATAATTTTACTACCGTATATAAAAATAACCAAAGCAGTTTTATCCGGTCACTCTTAAATAAAATAGAAAAAAAATTAAAATGTACATTTTTTACAGATTTTTTTAAGAACAAAGAAGTGAAATAATTAATTAAGATCATTGAAGTACATTTAAAAAACAGGAGTACATGTTTTCATTTTAAAATTGGAATCTGGAAAAAATTAAGTTGACAATAACTTCTACTGTACAGTACTATTTTAATTTTTCTCCCTTTGAATACTCATCGCCCCCAAATCGCCTCCCACTTATGTATTGCCCCCCTGATAACCCAAATCGCCCACTTGGTGGCGATCGCCCCCAGGTTGGGAACCACTGGGTTAGAATTATCAAGTTATTTTTCCGAGTATGAATCAGAGAGCTCGAGAACAAAATTAACACGAAACGTGTGCACTGAATCCGACCAACTCCTAATCCTAATATTTTGGACATGAACCAATATTAAATTCAATGACAGTGGATATTTCCACCCTGAGACGATATGATCGATAAGACCCTACCGATCAGTCACCCGCCAATATTTTTTATCAACTCAAGAACAGACCAAGATTCATGGGAACGCCCTCTAACCCAATATGAACATTAAAAAGACGTAAAACATGGAACGGTTAATTTCACCCGTCGGATAAAAGACGTTGACGACAAAAACAAGATGAAGGACATTTCAAGCAAAGTGTCACCAAATTTGTTTCAACCATTTCGTTTTTTTTAATGGTGCAAGACTTTCAAACAGTAATTTTATCATGAAAATTTGCATTTTGTTAAACTTGTTAAAGTGCCCACACTGGTGGTCACGCAATCTAAGGCGTCCAGATCACAAGAAGCTAGAATGCCGGTGACGCAAAGGTTCGAAGGAGGTTCAAATATTGGCTGGCTGAATCGTGGATGGCAATCCACATATTATTTAATACTTTGATTTCTCATCTCCTCTCCATACTAAAGAGGTTGTACTTCTTATAAATTATCTTTCTTACCTCTACCCATTAAATTAAGTCGTTAGTAACCACTGAGCTAAACGTAATAACAAAAATAAAAAATAGATACAAAATGGTATAATATATATTGCACAAACACTTTCAAATATGTCTTTTTTATATTTAATGCTTTATGTAAAATTTATGTATTAGTATCAAAATTGTAGGTCTTCATGATAAACACATCTATTAAAATTAAATAATGATAACATTTTCCAATCCTTTAATGAACTAAAACATTGTCTATGATCGTTGTATTTTTACATGTGATTGCGTTTGACTCGTACATTATTTATACATTTCATACTGTCTTTAAATAAGTGGTTACCGCTTCAGTGGCCGCATGGTTTAAGGCACTACTCTCGCAATAGACTAGACTACTGATGACAGGGAGACCGTGGTTAGACCCCAATCGGGTGTACTGAGGGTGGTTGCCCTAAATGTTTTCCCACTATCTCTCCACACACATGTGGGTACACTTCATATAAACTCAACCTTCCTCATCCCTAACTTACCAGTGCAATTAATACATTAGCGTATAACACGAATTAGTAATTAATTTAAAAAAATTGTCATATGAATTTTTGAACAAATTGCTTTTTTTGTGCTGTTTCAATCAAAATATCTTAACTTCTTATCTTAATTAATTCATGTTCATCATGCAAAGAAATAGTATAAATATACTTCATTTACATACATTTAGGTCTTAAAATTTTTACGAGGTATAAATGAAGAGGCTATTTTAGATTAAATTCACCCAAATTAACGTGGAAAGGGGATGAGGAAACCGCAATAATAAATCACATAAAAAAAAAAGACAAAACAACTAGAACACTCGACTGGGATTTGAAACTGGACCTCTCCATCATTGGAAATTAAGGCTAATCCAGATGGAATGACTTCAGGTGTAGGCTAGGATTTATAGAAGCATGCATCCGGTATACCAAAAACAACTCTTTAGGAATCGAAGGAAAAATAAACAAAATTGTTCGGTTGTTAAAGTCGATTTGTCAGTATCTTGGTACTTTATTTTTGATTTGTGTGGATGAGAAATATAAAAGATTTAAAATTACTACAGAGTTGTTTAATTTGTTATAAAACACAAATATTTTTACACCATAAGTGGGAGCATATTTAAAAATAAGTCCATAAAGTGATTGTAAAACAAAGTTCTCCTACGCAGAATCGCCGTGAAATATAATCTGTCGCAACCATTGTTACATACATGCTGCACGGGTAGTATTTTATACAAGGCATTCTTTTATGTAGCTTGAAAAGCTAGAATATTTTGTACTTTACGATTTATGTTTTTCGTAGAGATGGATTGAGTCCCGTATTTCTCGAATACAAATATAAAATACATATATTTTCAAATTTCGAATCCAAATTTGAATCCTTGAATCTGTAAGAATGTACAATTTTAATTGAAGTAAAAATAATTAAAATTTAATTTAAAAAAAGTTGTTTAAGGCTTGGTGTCACCGACAAATGCTATTTCATTTATCATGAATATTACGTCATACACAACAATTTTTTTTTAGTCAGTTAAAAATACAGGGTGGGGCGGAAATAATTAGACGATCTATGCCGAGGAAAGTGATAAGACAATGTTTTGAGGTTTACCTGACGTCCGGTAGAGCTCAGCTGAGTGACATTACCTTCAAAAAGTATATTTTGCTTTTATTTAGCTAGTGAATATTTAATTTTCAAGTTACCAATCGTATAATTGTTTCAGCCCCACCCTGTATTAATATAATTTTGTGATATTTTTATGATTTGGTTTTTTTTACAACCACACAAGTCCATATAATTCCTTTTGCCAATTGCTTTAAAATGTTATTTCAAGTCAAGGTTCTCATTGTATTCGTAATCATATTTTGAGATTTTTACGAATCTCTAATCTCCCTAATACAATAGGAATCGAGCGTCCCATCTCTATTTTTTTTGTGTTAAAATAATGTATACCGCTCACGTTTGTTAAAGTTAGGATTATAAAATTCTGGTTGGTAACATCGACAAACCCACTTCGGTGGCCTTACGCGCTACTCTCGCAGTAGACTAAATTTTTGATGACGGGGAGATCGAGGTTCAAATCTCGGTCGGGTTTACTGAGTTTTTTTATACAAAATGGTTTTCCACTCTTACTCCATGCAAATGTGGGTACACTTCATCTGAATCTAACCTCCCTAATCCCTAGATCTATTCGCGTAATTAGTACATAAGCTTACAACTCGAAAGAGTAGTAGGACGCGGTGCTAAAAAAAATCGACAATTTAGCGCTGCAAGCAAGACTCGCCTCATTTGGAAAAAAGATAGAACACACACGTACAGATAAAAAAGGCAAACGCTTTATGAAGTAGAATGTAAGGGAACGTGAGTTAATGTCCGTATTTTTACAAAAAAAATTAACAAAAAAAGCAAACATTTAAATAAACATTATTTCAGTTAGTTTAATTTTCTACACATATTGATACATATAATAATTCTACACATGAATATTTGTCATGGGCAGAGTGAAATTTGACCTGTTCGTGACAAATATTCCAGAACTCTTAAGATTACTATATTTAGAGAATTAAAATAAATGCATGTATTGGAGCAATATTTAATTTATTTTGTGACCAAAATAATTGTGTGTTATAAAAACTACAAAGGTACAGACCTTAAATCACGTTCCCTTACACTCCACCTTAATTTTATATCAATCGTACAGATCGTTCACAGGATTGTAAGATTAGTGTCGTAAATATACTATGAGGGTTTAGGTATTGTAAAAGTTGAATGAATCACAAGCAATTTTTTTTAAATTAATTTGAAATTAAGATTGAAAAACTCTTTAGCTACTGAATAGTGTATTATTATTATTTTTAGGTGTTCTGCCTAATGACAGGTCCAGTCCTTTTGTCAATGAAGTTAGAATACCAATTTTACCTGTCCTTTGCCTCCCCCTTCAGTTCCCAGAATTTTCTTCTTTCCTTCAAGTCATCTAATAGTTGAATTCTCCTCGCTCATCTCCTCTTTACTTTCCTTTCCTTCTATGACGTCGTGCAGAATACAATTCATCCTAAGGACGTGTTCGATCCAGTTCGCTTCTTACCCAAAAATCACATCCAAAATGGTTCTCTTCATACTCATTATTGTCTGCCTACCTGATCTTCTCAAGACTTCTCCAGTACCACATTTCAAAGCTCTTCGAGTATTTCTTTTCCATCTTCCTAAGAGTCAAAAATTCTGTTCCATTCAGCGCGACACTCCAATATTGTATAGGATACATACAAATACCTTTAGTTCATACATGGCTCATATAATTATGTAATCAAAGGCACAATCCAAGTGGCAGATGAAATGCACCAGAATACTGTGAGAAAACTATCTCTTGTGAAATTAGAACCCATAGCTGTGAGTTCAGTGACATTAGAACTTCCTGTGAGTTCAGTGATATAGAATCTACTATCTGTGAGAAACGTGGTATTAGAACCTCCTATCTGTGAGTTCAGTGATATTAGAATCTCCTATATGTAGGTTCAGTGACATTAGAACCTCCTATCTGTGAGAACAGTGGTATTAGAACCTCCTATCTCTGAGAACAGTGGTATTAGAACCTCTTATCTGTGAGTTCAGTGACATTAGAACCTCTTATCTGTGAGAACAGTGGTATTAGAATCTCCTATCTGTGAGAACAGTGGTATTAGAACCTCCTATCTGTGAGAACAGTTGTATTAGAACCTCCTATCTGTGAGAACAGTGATATGAGAATCTCCTATCTGTGAGAACATGGTATTAGAACCTCCTATCTGTGAGTTCAGTGACATTAGAACCTCCTATCTGTGAGTTCAGTGATATTAGAATCTCCTATCTGTGAGTTCAGTGATATTAGAATCCCCTATCTGTGAGTTCGGTGATATCAGAATCTCCTATCTGTGAGAACAGTGACATTAGAACCTCCTATCTGTGAGTTCATTGGCATTAGAATATTCTATCTGTGAGTTCAGCAGCATTATAACTTATCGGGCCTCACCTTCAATGGTGAACAAACTCAACGAAAGTCTATCAGTATCCCCTAAAGACCACTCGACAACATCTGAAAGTACTTTGATTTTATATATCGGTTCCCTTCTACGGGTCACATATACTATTTTCGAGAAATGCTATAGCTCAGCTGGATCTTGCATATTATTTTGTGGCCAGGTTTTCTTGTTTCAGTCTGAATTGTTTCAACGGCGATTCTGGAATGACACCTTTTTCATGTCTGCCTCAACTAGCCTACTATTAGGTGTAGATGACAAACAAGGCCTTAGGGTTTTGGGAGGAGAATAAGCTGAGAATATATACCCCACTTTTTATTTATATAGCGCAATGCGTCTTAATGTCCACTAAGATTATCTTTAACTCACATTCATTTAATGACACAGGGAATAAGGGAGGTGAAGTTTAAGGAAACGCACCATAAATATCTATGGAGATAAAATGAGAACATCACACCCCAGTGTGCCTAACTGAGATTATGGGCCTGGCTGAAGAAAGTTTTAAGAGCCTGTCTCACCCCACGGATAACAACTATCCTAATGCAGTTCGAACAAGACATAGCATCATGATGCGGGTTTCTGTATTTTACTCAAACAAAATGTAGCTAAGACCATTTCAACTGTTTTATTTTATTATAAAATATACAACAAAATTGAAAAATATTTATTTTAAAATGAAAATAACTTTTCTACTGATTCCAATTTCACTGTTGAGAAATAGAATATCCTATAAAAACAGCATTCTTCGTTACGTTTTCGAGCGTAACTATGTATCTAACACTGAGTGTCCCAAGTAAACCCACCCCCACCCCCAGACACAGATTATTTCAAAGTATGTGCTCGAAATCTGCGCCCCCAGCCTTTATGCATAGTTTCAATAAATAAACGTTTACTAGTCGGCGAGCAGAGCTATGCATAGTGGCTGGTGGAGCACATTTCAAATAAAGATTTTGAAATACTGTGCGTTTGGGACCAGTTTTATTTGGGACACCCTGTATCTCGGTTAAATGACCGCGAGGTTGGTTCGTATCAACCTTTCAGGCATTTTCGACAACCCCAGGTTCAATGTGAATTGATAGAATGAATACAAGCCTTCTTAGTGATGGACCGGGCCCTTTATAAACCTTGATTGAATCCAGCAACTAGTCTTCTATATTCCTGGGTTGATAATCCCCGTGCACTATTGCTAGTCACGTGACCGCAAGGCGTGATTGATGGCGGGAACTTGAGTAAATCATCGACCGTGTTGGCTGGAGGAGTCACGATGGTTTAATGAGGTGACATCCCTGTGGTTTCACGAAAGGGGGGGTGGAGGGGAAGTAATGGGTTTACATTTCTATTTAATCGCCAGATAAACGTTAGATCACAAATTTACGAGGACAGGTACGCCTGATTAGTGGCACACCCATACGCTTATTTTGTGGGTAGGGGCATGTAAAGTACTTATTGAGTATGTTACTGATGTATTTTTCTTCCAATTGGGAGTTTTAGGGACACATTAAATATGTATAGCGGTAAAACTTTTTGAGTATCAAGACGTAAATATATTCATAAAATTAACCTACCACTGTTCCCTCCTGGGTGGACCACTGTGCCTGATAGTCCAGACTTCAATACCACCTACACTTGAGATTTGTTTTCCCCTTTAATATTGCTCCTATCTCTGGGCAAAATTTGGGTTGGTTACCTAATTAAAATCCATTATTTTTATCCTTATAGGAAATCTAAGCTATTGGTAGCCATTAACCCAATTCTATTATTCTATTATGATAAAAAATAAACGCATCACTTTGTGGCCTAAAGGGCTAAAACACTCGTCATTCAACTTTTAAGTGTCTAAAGTCCAGCCGGTAATTTTTGAAAATAGATAGACAGAGAACGCGCGGGGAAAAAGAAATTATGTTATAGATACCTGCACCAGTGGTCACGTAGAGAGGGCCGTCAGTCTCATATTTTTTTGGTGAGGGAGAAATCAGATACCAGCCAGATGTACTGAGGCGGTGTTTTTCTAAAAGATGTCACCGTCTACCTCGAGGAAAAAGCGGGTACATTTCCTAAAGTTTATACCTCACTCATGCTTACCTCATTTGTGTAGTTAAATTATGATCGCCTTGACGGGTAGTAAGACGCGTTCAGAAAATAAATACATTTAATGTTATTAGTATATATTTTTGACTGATTTTCTCGCCAAAAAAACAAAGATAAGTAAATAAAATTGGCATGTTTAATTCAAACGGACATGGAAAAGGCCGCCAGGCTTATTATTTTTCCGACACGAGCATCGTTAACGACCCTCAACAAGTAGACCTATAGATTTAACAGGACAACCTAAAACAGCTGACATGGAATCATACAGCAAACACTTGAAGCGTCACAGCTTTGATTGAATACGTCATATCAACGCCATCAATTATTTTCACACTAGAATTGCGTCCGGCATAAAATAAATGAGGTTTTAATTTATCTACAGACCGTTGAAAGCATCACGCCCCTTATAATACCGCAATGGTTATCAGTAGCCCGTCCCCACACATACGCGATTAGTGTAGCGGACCACAAGTATAAGGGATCCTGGTTCAATTCTTAGTGGCAGTGAAGAAAATGGTTACTATTTTGTATACGGGTTTATCCTGCTACGCCTTTGGTAAATATCTAAAGTCTGTTCAGCGTAGGAATTGTTTTCTGAAAGGCCTTTTTCCCTACCAGAAAGCTATTATATAGTAGGATTTTGGTAGGATAAAACACCTTTCAGAGAGTAATTCCTACCGTGAATGGAGTATAGGAACTAGATTTGGGTGCAATGTGTTGTTAAAACTGTTCTATAGCTCCATTTCGACAGGAAGGAACTGACAGTTTTAGATATCCCCCCGTCCCCCGCCCCACCACGTATTTGTACACATTCGGTAAATACAATGAGATTTATTACTTTAACGGGGTAGGAATAAAAGGGGGAAGGGGGGTAACATTTCCATTTGCTCTTACCCTAACACGAGAGTGATGACAGATGCAGGTATTATAAAAGTTACTAAAGTGATTTTCATGTATTCATAAGTCAAATAGGCCTAATGTGATTTTTTGCAGCTGTCGCTTTTGATAGATAGTATCAATACCTATGAAATCATTTTAATGACACCATTTTACTTTATTATTTCTGGTTTAAAAAAGTTGTATTTTCTAAGAGTAGTTTCCTGCCAAATTCCTATTAATAGTTGTTATTTTGTAAATCGTGCGATGATAACATAATATGTTTGTTAAGAAAGTGCCCGTTGGATACCAAAATAAAAATAAATTTATTGTGTTGTCAACCAAAGCTATATGAAAGCTACAAGTAGATATTGTCGTCTCACTAAACCCAATATCATTGCTGAGGGAGCTGCAGGTCTTATGCAGAAAAGATTTCTATTCGACCTCTCTTGGTCAACTTCTACCAAATCTCCTCGCTCTCAGTTATGTCTGAAGGTGGTTTGCTGGGGTAAGAAGGAGCTACTGGCAACCTCGACTAACCAGCGTTGCGAAACTTGGCTTATATTTGAGGGGAGTTGACCACACGAAAACGAGAGAATGACAACGTTGTATCCCAATAGTAACCACGGGGTTCCCTCAACGATGATACCCAGTGTATATGAAGAAATCCATTAAAAGTTTCAAAAATGAATAAATAAATACACTTTTATACTTCATGCTGACAATGGTGTTTGTGATACCAAGAAACATAAGAGGTTATATTTAAACGTTACAGCTTAAACCACATAAATATAGGTGGATATTTAATATTACTAAATACCCGTTTCGGGGGCCGCGTGGTCTAACGTGTTAATCTCATATTGGACTAGACTGCCGAAGACGGTAATACAGAGTTCAATCACGGTCTGGTGCACTGACAGTGGTTTTTCCTAAATGGGTTTCCACTCTCCCTCCACGCAAATTCGGCTGCAAATTCCTCTAAATTAAGCCCTCCTAATCACTAGCCCAATAGTGTAATTAGTATATAAGCATATAACCCAAACGGGTAGTAAGACGTGGTGCTAAAAAACATTAGTAAATGAAAAATTAAGAAAACAGTAAGGAAGTATTTTATTTCAGACACAAAATAAAATAATTACTTCGAACTGAACTACAATTTAAGTGATTTTATAGATCTAAATTAATTCAAGCACTTAGCTAACAAATCAGATAATATACACTTGGGGTCACACTTAAGTGAATTTCAAATTACCCTAAACCCTCCTCCTTTTGCACGATATGAATACTGAACTTTTTCCCCACCTGGTAACTAAACTAACAAATTAAAAAAAAAATGTTTATCCTCGTATGAATTAGAGGGAAATGGCTTAGTGCCAGTAAGCTCAACTGGTGTCCTCAAATCCAAAACCAGGAGGTCTAAATTAGGTTCAATTACAGGCTAAGTTCATTAGGATTTTAATTCTCCACATAGTTTTCCTATTCTATTTCCAGACAAATGCAGAAAATCATATTTAACATGGTCAAGAATTTGTATTCAATTATACAAATAATTGAATCCTTTTGTAGCTGTTTTATTTCATAAAAACTCAAAACAGTTATCTTACGATACAAATACTATAAATTTAGACACAAGATCAAACTATTCATTTTTAAAATCCCTTTTGTGTTCCTCAAATACGAAAATCCCTCTAATTAACACCATTTAGGAATTAATTACAACAAAAGGTTTTTAAAGTTAAAGATACTGCGCTATAAGCCACACAAAAGAAAGTTCACAAGGATAATATTGTACAAGAGCTACCCTTTAGAAAAATTGGCTTTGAGCTTAAACCCTTATATTTCCTTTGAACTTGAATTTCATATTTCAAACTCTCACAGAAAAAAACCTCCCCCAGTTGTTTGAAACGCTATTAACAAGAAAGGTTTCCAATTTATAAAAAAAAACTTTCAAACTGGAAAGTTAAAGAAAGAGCACAAAGATCTTGATTATTTTAATAACAAGTACGTAACTTTGATAGTTGTTAAAAGGCACCCATCAAATATATTGCTTGGAAAATATAATTCTATGTTTTTTGGATTATACTAATTATGTAATTTCGAAAATATTAAATCAATATCCCCATTTTAAAAAGTTATTTAATAATTTTCCCCCTATATAGCAATATAATTTCTTTTTTTAAAGCAACTATTGCTCGTGCCAACGATAACTTGAGATTTGCTTTCTTGCTTTTATGGGCGTGGATTTGGAACAAAGCTATAGTCCCATTGTCATAAGAAAAGTCTTTAAAAAAATACAACCCAATTTGTTTGCAGCTAAAATATGTGACATTTTACTATATTACTAGCGTTATTTTGTAGGTTTTGATGATATCTATCAACAGTGACATCTCCACATGAATTTGAAGTATGAACACGTGAAAGTTAATTTATTATTATTATTATTATTATTATTATTATTATTATTATTATTACTACTACTAGCACTGCGTCTTACTACCCGTTCGGGTTATACGCATTTACGCTAATGTGTAAATGGTAGGGTGATTGTGAGATGAAATGGGAGACCTACAGTCTAACGTGGGATCCGAACCACGGTGGAGGCCTGGCATTCCACACATTCACAAGTTGTGATTAATATACGTCTTGTCAGAGGTGAAGGAAGAGTTTGGCAATCAGATAAATCTGTGCCGGGACCGAGAATTGAACCCCGGACCCCCAGCACACAAGTCTAACACCTTACCCCTAGACCACCAGCTCACCCGTTAATTTAGTAATTTAGTAACTTTTGTAGCTGTAAGATACGGTTCTTCATATAAAATAGGTATTTATATGATAAGCTCCTCTATCCTAAGAATATTCATGGGTTGGTATAGATATGAGAACAAGAGGAACTACATCCACATGTATCCGCAGAAATGTGCAGACTAAGCATATCAGTGCAATCGTTCGGATCTAGGCATGTCTTATCAGTGTCAAGCACACTTTACCGTATAAGTAGCCGTACACGAGTAGTTTCTTAGCACCAGGCTCATGTTTGATGCGTCCTCCACCCACACACTCTGAGTCTAGACTGAGCACTCACCTGTGAGTAGCCGTACACGAGTAGTTTCTTAGCAGCAGGCTCATGTTTGATGCGTCCTCCACCCACACACTCCGAGTCTAGACCAAGCTCCTTCAGTTTCTCCAAGGTGGCGTCGTAGATGTCTCCTGGAACAACAAAGAGGATGGTTACACCAGACATAATTTACAGACTGAGCACAACAACCTTTCACAGATCTTGAATCAGTGGATTAACTTGATCGCCGATATACAAGAGCAAAACTGATGACCTTTAAACCAACCACAAGAAATCAGCACGAGCTGCTTAGGTCGTACTGCACAAGTAGAGGGAATTTCAGCATTGGCCACGCTTCTGCATCAAATTGGCGCTGAGGAACCAATAAACATTAAAACCGACTGATCTAATCAGAGCGCATGCACCTAAACCAACTGAATCTACATGCGCATGCGATTAAAAAGCGAGACACAAGCGGTCAGCAGTGTGTAATGTCGGCAGATGCTTGAATTGACTCGTTAAATGTAAAGCGTGTGTGTCGTTCTTGTTGTGTGTTGATATTTTTCACTACACAACATAAAATTTAGTAAACATCCATCATGATAATAATCTAAATTATATTTTTATCCACTAGAAAATTAAATCTATTTATAGCCAGCTATTTTAAGTCGGTGTTGCAAAGCAGTATGAGCTAACATATGAAGGGTCCACGGGAAAAAGGGGGGATGTCATATTTTATAGTTTTCCAGAAAATGAGTTTTTAACATTCGATCTAATGCTACTATTTTAATTAATTTTATATCATAATGAACTTTGCTTACCTTTTGTATTATTGTATTGTGCAACTTGTAAAACTATTTAACCTAAATTTAAAGCTATATTCCATTAGAAATAAATAAGTAAATTAAAGAAATAAATTTTTTTTTAGGAAAAAAAGGGGGATGTCAATAAAAAGGGGGGAATGTCAGGAAATAATCCTTTATCATCACTCGCTAGTTTTGTTTATTAAAAACTAATTATTGCTTTAAAAATTACACTGAAATAATAACATTTCCTTAGTAAAAACAAGTTTCTAAATACACAAAAACTACTGTAATCCAAAAACAGTCATAAACAAAAAAATTAGTAAAAAAATAAATAATATAATGTGAGAACTTTTAAGTCATCCTTAATATCATCACTGTTTTCATATTTTTCTTCTTTATAAACTCTTTCGCTGCACCGCTTTTTGTATTTTAACCACATTTAGAAATACTATTTTTTTTTTTTTGCGATCTTTCTTCTTATATTTTTCTCCTGGAGCCATCTTTGGAAGCTGAGAATAGAATGTTCTGGCTTCCTCCCCACAGAACTTCTTTAGCTGTTGAAGGTCTTTGAATTTTTCGTACGGAATCGGCAGGGCATCTGTTAAAAACAAAAGTGTGTAATTTATGCCAAATATGAATTTTTCTATAAATATTTTCTTTGAGTTAGTTTAGGTTAGGTTAGCCTATTATATGTTAGGTTGGGACTTACTGGGGCAAGAAAAACTACCCCAAGAAAAAATATTTCATTTTATTAATACCACATGTTTTAATTAATCCGATGATAATATTACTCACCTTGGTATGCAACCTCAGGAAGGGTAAATTCTCCCTGTGGTAGTTTGGGACCATCTGATGGTGGAAGTGAACCTGGCTCGTTGATCACGTGACCATCCCAGTGCCCATGGTATGTCGACCTGTATTGCAACATGCGTGGGTGTTTATTCAAAGCAATTAATTCTCTTACTGGCCTGGACTTAAATGGGTTTTTCTTGAAGTAGCGTTGGTCCAGATATTCAGTCCATTTACGAACCAACTGTCTGTCAACCTCAACTACACGAAAAGGTGATGGCTTTGCTCGAGCCACCTCAAATTCTTCAATCCAATCTGTAGGCAATTCAACCCACTTGTTTTGGTTAACACAAGCCATATTCCTGTCACACTCTAGGTATGAGTGCCCTCGGATTGGAAAGTTCATCTTAACCTTTTCCAATCGTTTAGTATGGTGAACAATGTAGTGAACAAGCCGGAAAAGTGTCCAATTCTTATTCTGCCCACCACACGAATCACAAAAAATGTCAAGTTCTTTTACTGCAGGGTCAAGCTGAACCATAACAAAATAAAAAAGAAAGGAAGACACTTCATCAGCTCCCTTGCGAGCAACAGTCTCATCATAGGCATAAAAGAATGATTCACCTGTGGAGAGTACATGGATGTTGAACATACACACTGTCAATTGACGTTTATAATACACGTCGTTTGTGGTGATATTTGGTACAGGTAGATTCTTTTGGAAGTCCATTGTAATAGACTCGTGAAATAGAGATTTTTGGCTATTCAACCGCGATAAACGCTTTCGAACGTAAAACATATTGGCTTTCATCAGGTGCAGTTTATTTTCTACAGACTGCTTATGCAATTTCCTCTCAGCTTCTCGTTTCTCATTGCTATCATCAGGATACTTTTTTAGTCCATGTTCAATTGCACGAACTTCAGCGGCATAAAGGTCGCACGAGCTACAGGTGTCCTGTCTTGGATAACCAAAGCTAACGTTAAAATTTTCGTTGAAAACTTTTCGGTACTTTTCATACGAAACTTTATTTTCCGGGTATTTCTCCTTATAAAGATTATACATTTTAGTAATATTCAATTCCTGAGGCAAATAGATTCTCTTTGAGTCTTTAAGACTGTAATGACTCATTTCACCTTTAAAGGATCCAATGTGGGTGCAAATAGCATCAAAAGTCTCTTTAGACAAGCGATTTTTCCTGTTTGTATGCTGACCACGACCATCTTTGGGCTGGCCACCTCTTTTAATGTAACGTTGAATAACCTCAACTTTCTTTTTAGAAATTCCATGAAGAGAATAAAACGCTTTGTAGCACACAGGGACCTCCACAATACCTTCTTGTCTTTTAACACGCACACGGTATGAATATGAACATTCATGAAGTATTGCATTTTCCTCAGCTTGCCTAGGGCTACGTTGGAAAATTGTATTCACTGTTATAAGACCACTTAAATAACTGTTCTGTTCATTTACAGTCATTTTATTGAAATTTACTATTATAGACTTTCGGTCACTTTCCTCCACATTTTGAAAACATTTCAAGTGCATACATTTACAGTCAGAACCTGTTTGATGAGTTGATGCAAGGAGCTTCTTTTTAACTTCACTCATTCTGCCAGTTATTTTACGTTTCTTTGTTGTTTTTTGTATATCACTGTCCTGTTCACTGCTCACTATTGCCTCTTCCATAATTTATCCACTTTATAAAGAAACCACTGAATACTCAAAACGCGAACACAAAACCTCACTAGCTAACTCAAGAGACAAACGAGAAGTGAAAGTTAAACACAACAGTGTTGCGAAACTTACATTCCCCCTTATTTCGTTGTTCCACATTGACATTCCTCCTTTTTTCCGTGTTACCTATATTTTAAAACCTTCATAAAACCTTGACCATACCCTTTCTTGAAATTTACCCTAGCTTGTAAAAAAGAGCATATTTAAAAGTACACGACAGCGTGCCAACCTCAAAAATGAAAAAAATTGACGTTCCCCCTTTTTTCCGTGGACCCTTCATATATTTTACTATTGTGTGAATTGCTGAGCTTTAAGATGTTCTCAATTTTCGACGAACCTGCGAATCGAACTTTAACATAGTGTTGGATTCCGCAAATGTTGACTCGTCTCATGTGAAATATCAATTACAGTAAGATTACGGCAGGAAATATTATATTTTGAAAAATACAAACACACTTTTTTTTGCCTTCGACATTGATAAACATTTTAGATACTTTTGTAATTCGTCCAATTCTGTTCATCCTGTTTAATGGGTGCAGTCACCAAAACCAGGGAAAATTTATGAAATCTTATCCGTGATATGAAAATTGTTCCGACCTTATTTAACAATAGTGTTTAAGTACAAGCGCATGCGCATTTGAGACCAATTTAATGTATTATGATATATTTTAAAGTAAGTTTTGTACTACAGGTAAACAAATAATATTAAAAAAAAGTTTTAGCACCGTGACTTACTACCCGTTAGGGTTATACATATATATTAACTACGCTAGTGTGTTAGGGATTAATAAGGTTAAATTTAGAGGAAGTGTACCTACATTTCAATGGAGGGAGGGTGGGAAATTATTTAGGAAAACCACCCTCAGTAAGCCCGACCAAAATTCGAAGCCCGATTTCGCTGTTATCAGCATTCTAGTCTATTGCGAGAGGGATGACTTATACCATACGGCCACTGAACCGGGTCACAAAATAATAATATAGTAAACATATTTTCTTACAATAAATAAATATTTCTCTGAAATTAAATAATGTTTACAGGTGTTGCTATCGTAGATATTTATTATTTGTATATTAGTAGATCCTTCTATCTAAACATAGTAGGCCTATTACTCTAGTAGGATTAACAATATCTTACAATTACAAAACATACCACAAATACAGGATGTCCGCCATGAGACTCCAACATTTTAAGCACATACAGTTCAGTACAGTAGAGTCTCATGGTGGACAGCTTGTACTTTCATACATCCATACGTCAAGTCCTGTGATCTACATCTACCCATTTTGATAGAAAGTATCAATATATATGAAGTAATACCAATTATATAGTAAAATATGATCAATTTTTGCCGCGAAAAAATATGTTTGGAATCCTATTGAATAAAACAGATTGGGCGCTGGGACTAGGCGTGTGGTATTAGGTAAACTTCACTGCTACAAGTTTGTTTGTAAGTCTTGTGATAATATAGTGTGTATTTATATAGCGCATGTTAAATACACCCCTGAAAAAAACTCTTTCTACCAAAGATTCAATATAATTTTAAGGGCGTGTCTATTTTATTAAGACAAATATAATATAAATGATTACACTGTATTTTTTTAAACATGGACAGTTTTTTAGGGCGGGATTGTAGGAAACGCGAGTTAAGGGCAGTGTGTTTGCAGTTTTTATAGCAAAACTTTTTTTGTCAAAATATAAAAATATTTCTCCTGTACATAGAGTTTAATTTTCTCAAAATGGTGATATAAACAGTTGATGAATATCTGTCATGAGCATAGGAACATTAGATGACAAACTTTTTAAATAAAGAAAAAAGTTGTTAGTAAATTTCAGGACACCCTTGACAGATATTCAACAACTGTTGATATCACCATGTGAAGAAAATTAAACTCGATGTTTGTACTGGAGCATTATTTGATTTATTTTAACAAAATAATGTATTAACATAAAAACTTTACAAACACTGACCTATTTTCGCGTCCTCTACATTCCCACTAGTGTTCGAAGAAATTCTTTTGTGTACCCTCAGGAATTTTGATTAGTAAAATGGACTAATAAAGTATTTCATCATAATTTTTTTTATTAATACGATCTTTTGTTGCAACTATTCTTTTTAAGACGAAGAGAAAACACAATAGTTGAAACGTTTCAGGAAACCTATTAAAGCGATGTTTCTGAAAAAGTTTTATCTTATGAATAAGAAAGTTTAAGAAATTATTCTTTTTATAATAAGAGCTTCATAAGAGACTAAATTAATTAAATAAATGCGTCAATGATAAGGGACTAGTAATAGTTCACAAAAAAACTTGGCTTTTAATGTTATTTTATAGTAGGAATCAAATAGACAAAGCTATTATGTCTGCTTTTAGTGATGATTTACTCCATCTAAATAATCATATTCTGAACATTTAAAAATGACACCTGGACACGGGAATCAAACCTGGGACTTTTGGCTTAATACGTCAATGCTCTAACCACTGAGCTATCCATGAATCGTCCCGTGCCCAGGGTCATTATTCACTCATATTTTAAGGCAGAGTCCATGATGGACGTGCGGAAATCGTCGGCTACAAATGTGTGATTTTATTAAGATCACGAGCTATCAGATAACGCAGCCACCTCCAACTCGGTAGTTGGCTTAATGCTGCCACTTGTACAATTATTATAATTGTAAGGGATTACATATTTAAGAATCAAATAGCCAAAGCTATTATTTATGCTTTTAGTGATGATTTACTCCATCTAAATATTATATTTTGAAAATTGAAAAATGACACCTGGACACGGGAATCGAACCCAGGACCTTTGGCTTAGTACGCCAATGCTCTGACCACTGAGCTATTGAAATCGGGGTCGAGAAAAAATCTTTGGGTGTCAGCGAATATCACATGCTAAGAAATGCTTACCACAGGTTTACCAACCCTGAACTAAGTAATTCCCTCTCACGTTCTATCATAATTAGTAATTATGTATGTTTTTAGTTAGAACGGGAATGTTAGTTGAAGTGGTGGTTGGTGTGTGAGCAAAAGTTTCTGCCGCCCCGACCAAAATAGAATATAAAACTAGACTACTTCAGCCAGTTGTAACAAAGCAATTCAATTTACACCTATTCACGTCTCATAAAACTAGAACACGGAAACTACCAGCAGGGAATGTCATACGGATCTTTTGGCGGACTTTGACGCTGGAAGAAGATTTTACTCACATCTACAATGATGGTCACGGGGCTAAGAGCGTAAGGCTTGTAATAAGCTAGATTGACCTGTGACAAGGAAGTTATAAGGTTCGAATCTCAAACGGGTGCAACGTGGATGGTTTTACACACGTGTGATTTATCACTATGGTTTTCCCATTCTCTCTCCAATATAATGCGGATGTAATCCTTATAAACTAATGAGTATTATAAGGAACGTATTTGGTAAAAGTGACAATTGGATGATCAAGGTCAGTTAATATACAAGTTATTAAAAAATAGGTGTTTTTTTTAAATATATATGATAATTAATTATTCAAGGCTAAAAATTAGATGTCAGGATTTTAATCCCATATAAATACATAAGTTAGTCACCTAAGTGTCATCTAGATTGTTTAAGAGACTAATTAAAAAATAGGAAACCAATTTTATCTAAACAGAAAGTGTAAATAGTTCGTGTTTGAGCTAGAGTTGTTAATACTATGACAATTAATGAATGATCAGTTTGCAGAATCTAGGAACCAGTCAACAAGGCCAAATATGCAGTATAAACAATTAAACTAATTTGCTATTGATGCCGGAATTGAACACTTATAATTACATAAATTAATTATCTAAAACATTATTTAAGAACTGATCAAAAGCAACTTGAATTAAAAAGGAACAGTAGTTAAATAAGTTCTATAAAGAAAGAAATTATAGAATTTTTTTTGTGGAATCTTTTGAAACAAAAGTTCAAATATATAAAACTAAACTGGAGTGTTGATAATAATAATTAAAAGAGAATAAATTTAATAAGATCTATGAACAGTGAATAAAGCAATTAACAGTTACAATATATGATAAAATTGTTCAAATTTGATTAAAAATAAGATGACATATTGAGTGATTATTTGAAAGAAAATTGAAAGATAATTTTAATAAAATCTAGAAAAATGAATACAAAAGTTTTTACACAATTCAAACATATTAAGATTGAATTATACATGAAACATGTTAAAATTTGAAATTTATAAACTAGCTTCCTGACCTCTATAATTCATCCCTCTTACAAGCAAATACCGGTACGGTTCTTATTGGCTTAATTACATTAAATCGGTGATAACGTAATGTTAAAAATGTTATTTAATTAATTCTCACTAACCGAACGTACAGTATCAGCAGTGGAAATTGGCCTCCCTCCCTTTAAGTCCCCCCCCCCCGCACTTCAAGTTGACAACTTTTAGTGACCGATTGGTGAGCTATGCGTGATACTTTTTTTTTCATCGTATGGCACATATGACCGTGAAGGACTTTGACGTTCAACTTCGGTCGCCTTATGTGTAAACTATTAGCCACTCTGGTGGCACAGAACGTTGCCAAGGGTACACCCTAGGAGGCTGTCTACACGTAACCGCAATGAGATGATGTGATGATAGCGAGTATGCAGTTGTGGAGCCGGGTAAGTACTAACCTAACTTACGCCTAACTAACCGAACTCTGGTGACCGCTGGGATCCATTCCCCTTAAGCGAAAAATACCCAAGGTACCAGCCGGGAAACGAACCCAGTACGCTTAGGCTTGTATTCAGGTGTACTGACCACAACATCAGGGGGCCGGTTTGTCTGTTACTGAGCGTACCAGAAAGAAAGAAATCGTTCTTTGTAGTTTTCTTCTTCTAAGAAACCAAACTAAACAATGTGGACAGAATCGTGTTTTTATTTTTATTTGAGTCTCTCCCTCCTACTGGCCAAGAGTGCGAGTTTAATATTGGTCTGGACGAGAGCAATAAATGACTCGGTCCTGCGGGAATATTGCTCCCTTCTAGTGTCGACTGCGAGTTGGACTTCGCAGTTTGAGACAAACAGTTCCTGTCTCTTCTATGGCACCCTTCTTCAAGAGATTACTTTCACCAAGTAACTTCAGGGAGGGAACAAACAGTTCCCAGAAGAGGTTTTTTTTTGTTTTATTTAGGAAGATGTTTTATAAAATTTATAGTTTTTACCTTTTTACATTCCCTCCGAGCGAGTGGTTGCATTATTTGGTCCCCATTGACGGAGAGTTTCAGGTTCGATATTAAATCGTGTGCAATGAGGGGTGATTTATCGCTGTGGTTTTCTCCGCCTCTCTCCGCGATAATGCGAGTGTGCGTGAATTAAATAAAAATAAATGGTCGTAAGCACGTTTATGCTATACATAGCTATAACATAGAAACCCGCTTCGGTGGCCGCATGGTATAACGCACTAGCCTACTCTCGCATTAGACTAGACTGCCGATGACGGGGAGATAGAGTGTTCGAATCTAGTTCGGATGTACTGAGGGTGGTTTTACCAAAATGGTTTTACCCTCTACCTCCACGCAAATTCGGATACATTTACTCTAAAATCCAATCTTCCTCATACCTAACATATTAAAGTAATTAGTAAAGTTTTGTGTGCAGCCCGGGACGCGGTTCTAAATTTTTTTTTATCTCTTTAATCATAAAATAGATACATTTAGGCTACTAAAAAAAAATTCAATTTGGTCAAGAAACATCACATTCCACCAAATAGCATAAATTAAATATCATACAATGTTACAAAACCGTTATGAAAAGAGGAACATCTGTGTCCACTAAAGAGCATAACAATTTCATTTTCAGGCTTGAATTTTTTTAAAATATATATTGGCTTATAGCTTAAAGACGCGGTGCTAACTAAATAAATAAAATACAAAACACCTTACTTCGATGCCCGGCTGGTAGTTTATAACTGCTGTGTGGCTGGGCTTGCGCACGTGGCTGAAGACCGGGGACCTTCGTCAAATCCAATGATCCATTACTCAGTGTACCCCAGAATGGAGGTTCTCTGCCCAAAACTCCTATATATTATTATTACTATTATCATCATTAGCACCGCGTCTTACTACCCGTTCAGGTTGTACGCACTTACGCTAATGTGTAATGGTAGGGTGATTGTGAGATGAAAATGGAGGACTTATAGTTTAACGTGGGATCCAAACCACGGTGGAGGCCTGGCACTCCACACATTCACAAGTTGTGATTAATACATGTATTGTCAGAGGTGAAGGAAGGGTTTGGTAATCAGATAAATCTGTGCCTGGACCGAAGATTGAACACCGGACCCCAGCACACAAGTCTAACACCTTACCCCTAGACCACCAGGTCACCAACTCCTCCTCCTTATACACCTGACAGGGGTCACCTCCCACTTGTTTGTTTGATCATGTTTATCTGGTCAGCACGCAGTGACTCACTCAGGTAAACATAACTCGCAGCACTCTGTTGAACAAAGTACCTATTCACCGTTACATAATATCAGACATGTTGGTTACTTAAAAATGTATGAATCAAATGTCTGGCAATATCGACTACATGTCACCAATGTTAATATTTGTACAACGAATATCTCAAGGTGAATTTATGTAATAGATCCATGCTTAAGCCATAAATAAGTGCAAAAATATTTTTTTAGCGCTAATTTTTTTGTATTTAAAAAATATAAATTCGAATTTTCAAATAGATTTAGTATAAATTGTATAAAGTTTTTTTGGTTAGACAAAAGGAAATATTGAGGGATTCTATTTGCTATGAAATTATATCTTAGAATTGAAAGAAATTAATTAGACCAGGAATTTTCGAGAAAAAGATCTGAAATTCTTAGTATTCAAACTTTTCGAGTTTTGTAAAAATATTCGAGTCGAGTTTGAGCAGCTACTAAAACTAGATTTGAACTCGAATTTTCGAGTACTCTCACACCAATAGTATTAATCATGTTATGAGGGGATTTCTGGATATTTGCGCCAACGGGTTACTGCACCAACATGGCCTTTTTAGTTGTTGTTCCACCGTACAACTTGTGCCAAAGTTCCCGCCCGAACCGCTGGAGATTGTGGATATAGCTGGAGGATGATGCAGATTAGCAAACACTGCTCGGTCATCGGATCAATTATAACGTTATCGTACCACCAGAGGGACCACGATTGACAAATATTGACGGACTGATTGGAAACTGTGGGATTACACGGCATCGTCAACGATTTGGTGAGGATTTACAGATAAATAATTAAAAATGAATCGTTTACAGCCACCAAATCTGAGGTAATGGGGAATTGGTTCAAAATGTAAATTATTAAAACATGCCTGACAGAAAAGTATTAACATGAAAAAAGAGAAACAATATATCATTACGGCTATAAAAATACCAAAAAGGGCCTAAAAATAATACAGGTATATTTTATGTACCCTTCGTTTAGTCTGAAAAGTAGCAAAGATTAACTTGCGTTATTCCACTATGGTATAGCTTAAAAGATAGGATCATAGTGTAGCCCAGAGGTGGGAAACATATTTTCAACATAGCCACTGGCGAGGCAACTGAGAAGTGAAAATTAAGAAATAAGATTGCTCAATCGAAAATTTAGAACAACACACACTGTCTGAACATGTTTATTTGAAACATGTACACCTTGACTAATCAGTTACAACTGCCTTAGATAAAAATGACGGTTTTTTATGCACCTAGTTCCGGCTAGGCCTATACGCTTAGGTACTAATTACGCTAAAAGTTTTAGGGATCAGGGAAGGAAGTGTACCCGAATTTGAATGGAGGTAGAGTGGAAAACCATTTTTTTAAAGCCACCCTCAGTACAACAGATTGAGATTCGAACCTCGATATACCCGTAATCGGCAGTCTATTCTACTACGAGAGTAGCACCTTAGACCACGCGGCCACCAAAGTGGGTGACGAAAATTGTTCGGATTTAAAATGTAAGATAATTTAATGCTAAATTTGACCATCCTTTTTTTTACACGTTACAACCAGAACACAGCACCAGGAAAAAGTGTATTTTACTTTGAGAGCTGGCAAACCAAAATTCGATACAATTTTATGGCCACTTTGCTAAATTTTGTGTCGAATGGTGACAGGGTTGCCCACCCCGGGTGTAGCTCATCAAGGTAAGGTTGCTACCTTTCAGGAAAAACAAAGTATACTTAAAGAAGGTGACCTTGAGATGTTGAAAGAGGGTGATATTCTCTGAATGAGAATAGATGCAAGACCTTTTAAAAGTCTCTGTCAAAGTGGAAACTTATGGTAGGTAACTGTATGGAGACTACAGAAAATAGTGCAGGAAAAAATGATAGTTTATCAAATAACTAAAAGCATAAAGAGGTTTCTAACTGTACATTTATATTTAAATACGTAAAAAAGTTAGAAAAAAAGAGTGCTCTGATAAGTTTAGAGTTAAAAAAA
This sequence comes from Timema bartmani, assembly GCA_902151455.1. NCBI lineage: Eukaryota > Metazoa > Arthropoda > Insecta > Phasmatodea > Timematidae > Timema > Timema bartmani. The sequence goes on from CABFWB010000835.1 coordinate 121,402, forward strand.
CATTGAATTTAAGATTACATTTTATAATATTAATTTTGGCTGATTTGACAAATGATTTACAAGGCTCTACACAACTAAAAGCCAATCACAATATTGGTTATATTTTAGAGATTAAAATCATAATAAGTTAAGACTATTGAATAATTATTTTTAAAATGCACGATGTATCTATTTTAAATTGTTCCACATAATTATAAGAGACACATAAACAATTATTTTATTACTAAAATGAGAACGCATTCTATATATGTCCCCGATTCCGATAAAGTTAATTTTATCCTGTCTGTACCAAAATTGTTAATCTATTTATTTTCAAGCTTGGTATTTAGAAATATTTACATGACATAAGCTGAACTTTTACTTTACGATATCCTTGTTTACAAACGAATTTACATGAACATCTATACATATGCGAAGTAAAGTTAAAAACAATTTGAAAACTTAAATAAAACTTTATACCTAAACCATTAAATCCTGAGCATACGAAAGAAGATGAAAGAAAGAAATTAAAACTTAGGACTTGGGGTATTGTAAGGATTCATCATATCACTTAATGTCTTGGTGATGCAAAAGGAAGATGCAATATTCTGTTTATATTAAATTTAATCGTAGATGAAGGAGAATTAAAGCTAAATAAAATGACTGGACTAATGTAATTGGTAGCGGTATACCACCATCCACACAGCTGCATTATATATATAAAATAGGTGAAAATTGAATCACAGACACGGGAATCGAACCCACTCAGGACCTTTGGCTTAGTGTCAAAGCACCACTTAGTACCTATCACTGAGCTATCCAGGATTCGTCCTGTGCTCAGGGTCCTTTGCGACTCATAGCTCAGTGATAGAACATTGGCACGCTAAACCAAAGGCCCCGGGTTCGATTCCTGTATCCAGAAGTTATTTTTCTACCATATTATATATACAGGATGCTCGGAAACTCATAGCCCAAACTACACATATAGCTTGTTTGAATCTAATATAATACAAAGTCCCTTTACACTTACATCCTGTAAACTATGCTGATACCTTTAAATTGTGTTCAAAGTTTTGGTGTACAGCGCCGGGAGAGCAAAGCTGTTCAACTATGTGTGTACAACAGGTTGCATAGGAACTAGGTGCGCGGCACTGCACATGCAATAATGGCAAGCACTTTCTGTGATGTAGGACCGTTAATGATGACCCTCAGAACGTATTCACATTTTTAGATGGACTGGTGTGTTGTTTACCTACTAACTGTGGTATGTTCTGCTGCCGTGCTCTAAGATGGCGAGGTGTGTAGTGCCTAAGTCCTATGCAACCTGTTGTACACGTATGCTTGAATAGCTTTGTTCTCCAGGCGCTGTACGCCGTAACTTTGAAACACAATTAAATGGTATTAGCATAGTTTTTCGGATGTAAGTATTACTTATGGTTCAAACAAGCTATATGTGCAGTTTGAGCTATGAGTTTCCAAACATCCTGTATAGTCAAAGGGTGATAAAAACACACAATTGTTACCCACCTATTGACTAAATTTATAAATTAAAAATAGAGCTACAAGTCCATTCCAAATTTTAAAACTGAGCCTGACTTATCTTGTAAGTAGCACCTCGTGGGTTTTTCTTGAGGGCGGTCAGACTTCGTAGAGCTACGCTAGTAGATTGCTCACCCTACCCATTCTACATTCGTCCAAACACATACACAATAATGTAGTGGTCGAATGAGTGTGCATTGGTTACCAAAGGTCAAGTTTTATGGTGAATGGGGAGATACAAACTAACAAGTAGAGTCTCATCTAGCCTGACTTTACCTGGAAACAATCTAACGGCTCGCCACTTTCTTCTAAGCCATGGACTGAACTGTAGATTATTTTGAACAAACATTAAGCGAACCTGTTGGAACCACTCACATCCTCATCGGTGGGAACTTGGGTTAAGGCGCCAACCTCATCCAACCTCATCTAGTAACAGGGAGCTCGGAGTTTCGAATCCCGGCTGGGTGTACCGAGATTAAAAACAAACGTTATGACCGAAAGAAGCGCGTGTCTTACAAATAAATGATAGTTTTTATTACCTGTCCTATCAACTGCGATCAATGACACGGTGTTCATTTGATTATATATTAAAATATAAGCTCATATTTATAGATTATTGAACGCTGTAAGCAAATAATTATTGTCAGTAAATAAAGTATACATACTAATTGAAAAAGTAAAATAAGAACTAAACTAAGCAAAATTTGACTAATATATTTTTGATTGTAAGGCTATATCTTCTTTTTTATTCCCTTCTACTTATTTTATATACTTTTCTTCTATGACGACGACATGTTTCGGCGATTTTTCGCTATCATAAAGTCTTATTTGTATTAAAAATTATTGATTTTACTTCATACTATTGAAAAGTTTGAAGATATAACCTTACTATCAATTATTATTACTCCCTACCAAAACAACATGAACATTATTGTTAATATTTTTTTAGTAAAATTATTTATTTTAAGTGGTGTCGCTTCATTTCTAAAAAAAATCACAATATTATCTGTTAATTTCATTACATAATAAATTAAACAGTGGAGTGGAGGAGGGTTCTGTAGCTTCCGGAACTTCTGTGTTTTAATTATTATATAAACGTTCTCAGGACAATTTATTTTTTTATTTTACAACTTAAGCTACACTAATAAGGGCGGTGACAGCCGGTCCTATATTTAGGAACATAATCGAAGATATTTAATTAGTTACACTATTTTATGAAATATTACACTAAAAGTGATAGATGTCTCCTTATTACCTAATTAGTTTGACATTCATGTAATACAATATTTGTAATCCAATACTAAATTAAAGTGTTTACAATGTTATAATGTTATCAGCATATGACTTATAAACTAACTTAAATCTAGAACAGACACAACACGCAGCCCCCGGCCGTTAATGCATCACCGTTAAAGAGGAAACCCACATTTCACCAATGCAAATTTTTTAAGCCATGCCAGGAATCGAACCTGGGACACTTAGCTCATATAATACTTTTAGTAACAGGAAGGCTAGCACGTCTGACTGTAACACGGTGTCCGAGTATCGAGCCTGACTGACTGCGCTTAAATTATTCCTTCCTTTCTCCTAGCTACGTGTATGGCTTCACACTTTCACTAAGTATATGTAAGTAGTTAATTATAGTTAATTATATTGGATAGTTAATATTTAACAGCCACTAGACCCGCAGAGGTGGGCACGTGTTTTAAACATCAAGCTCGTATGATCAGGTTTTCCGGTGATTGAAGGTCATGATTATAATCTCAGTTATCTGTAGTGAGGGGTTTTTTTTTACTAAATTATTTCCCATTTTCCCTCCATACGAATGTGGGTACATTTTTCTAACTTTTTAAACTCCTCATCCTTCCCCATTCGCTTGGTTGAATTTGGATAGCCCAAACGGTTAGAAAGAGTCTGTGAAAATAAAAAACAAAGGTACATACAATAAGCTGTATCTGATTATATGTTTAAAGCTATAATCAATATATTTTTGAAATTTAGTTCAAATGGTCAATACAATATGCCCCTTTCTTATTACAGTTTCGTTTTAATACCATTACCATAAAGCCTAAATAAATAAATAAATTGTTTTGAAAAAAACAACTTTAGGGATGTTCTTACACGAAAATAGCCTCAATACATATAAGGCATAGGAAATAACTCTATACTAGGTACAAAGCGATGAAAAGGGTGGGACTATGATAGCCCAACTAGACAAGTTTGTCGGTGATGTAAAGGGGAGAAAAGAAAGGCCGCCATATTGGAGAAAATCCCGCGGGTCCAAGCAGATGTTATTTTATCTTGAGGATTTCGTGGAGAACGAGATAATAGGAAAGGATTAAAAGGGAACGAAAGTAGAGACAGATTTAAACAACTTGAACTGAGTGATAACTGCATTAAAAAGTGAAAGAGTAAAAATAAAATAGACGTGCTACTACTTAATTAAAATCATATTTATCTATTTTCATCTATTTCCGTTTAGGGTTTATCGTCTCCTTGTATTAAGAGGTTTCATAAATTAGATCAATTTACAACGCCTTAAGGCACTATACAGAGTGTCTGGAATTGGAGGGAAATCACTCACTCCCTCACAAAATGTCACACCTAGCAATTTCAGACACGTTTTAAAACTGACTTTGTATCCAACGAAACAAATCTAAATTTACAGCTGCGCAGGCGTCAGTAATTAACTGCTACAGATGTAAATATACACAATTAAAAAAACATGACATCCCATTTTCAAGCATGTCTGAAATTTGTAGGTAATTTTATTGATTGATTCCTTATGATCCTTGAATCTTTAGACACCCTGTATATTAAATTATACAGGTTGTCCAATTTGAAATTAACGTAAGCTTTTAATAACCATTCCAGTGCCACCAACCAGGAAAATTAATTCTACTGCTAAACACAAGTAGTAGCCTATAGCTTACTCTTAATAAAGACCAATTTCCATAGAAAAATCCTAACTTAAGGCTAGAAAAGCTACTAAATCTACTTTCACGTATTTATACGTCAAGTAATGTGATCTTTATTTTGTTGACCACCAAAATATATTTTGAATTTTTTAAAGGTTTCTTTCTACCAAATTCCTACTATACAATGCAATTAACCACTGGTTTTTTATGTTTAGTTTAAAACAAATGTTTATTTTTAGTTTATACGTTTACATGAAAGTGTTGTTTAACGGCTCAATATGGAGAGTATGAATGAGGTGGGTAGATAATAGGCCAGTAAATGCACCCGCATTACATAAACTACTTTCCACATTCTTACTTATCTTAAGCTGGATTCCTTGTATGGCTGAAATTTTATAACTGGAGAAATTAGTATTTCCCCTTTATTTTTATAACCTGAAAGATGGGGATTCTAGTGTTGTGTTTGTTCTAAAATTAAGTTATCGTATAAGCAGTGTGTTGATTTAATCAGCTGGTTCAGAATTTTCACATTAAATACACCGTAAGAAAAATCAATGGGAATAAACTGATACCCGAATACATGGTCGCATGATCTATCTAACGCGTCCATAATGTGTCAGATTAAACTACTGGTGATGAGATTGGGGTTCGAATCTCGGTCGGGTGTACTGAGGGTGTTTTTTCATAAATGGTTTCATAAGCAAATTTGAGTACATTTACTCTAAAAATTTTATCTAGCTCATTCCTATTTCATTAGCGTAATTAAAATATGCGTATATCCTGAATAGGAACTAAGACACGGCGAAAAAAACAACTTGTTTCACTTTCAATGAGGTAAACCTTGTTAGAAATTATATCAAATTATTTCATGTACAAATATACACAAAAAGAAAACCCAATCAAAACAACTGATTTGTTGCTCTACAACCTAAATATACACATTAGGATTGAAGAATAGTTATCATGTTCATTTTAGGATTTTTTTTATCACAATCTAGTAATTTTTGAAGGAGGAAAAGTGATACAACAGTCAACTTTTCGTTCAATAAAAATATATCAATGGCACACACTCCGTTTATCCTGACCTTATCTTTGAAGCTATATACCATAGTGGAATAATGTAAGGAAAGCTTGTTACCTCACAGGGTAAATGAATAGTACACAATAAACAAAGATAACTCTTGGTTTTACTATGTTTCGTAGTGTCATGACTGAACTGTACATTCTAGAATAATTTCCCAACTTCATAACGCCCCATCAACAAATGCGGTAAACCCAAAAGGGGTATAAACTAAGATACTATATTTCTTGTCGAAATAGCTCACCAAAGAAATATAAATTACTAACTGCATTTGAAGATTCCTTCTTAATATCTTGATAAATAACACTGGTTAGTAGTCAGGGAATACAAGATAAAGTTATTTGAAACTGCAGCTCTAGCGACAGTTTCCTTACTAATGGGCAACTTGAATAACAGTTCAAGAATCATTGATGGGACTTTGCCATCCCTCGCGCATCACAAACAGCATGGTTCAATTTAAGTAAGATAATTTTTTTTAAATATTTATTTAAAGGTATTTAAGATGCACTTTCTGAACTGACTTATTTTATCAGCACACCATTTATTAATTATATCTAGAAGAGACACAACATCCAGCCCCCAGCCGTTAATTCATCACTGTGAAAGGGTAGACCCACATTTCCCCAATGATACATTTTTCGACCATGCCAAGAATCGAACTCGGAGGACCTTAGCTCAATAAACATACACGTTACCGACTGAGCTAAGGTGTCGGACTAAGAAAAACTTAAGCGCCCTTCTTTGACAACCAAAAGAAATTGAAATAGTAAAGGTTGATTTTAATATCAGAACTATTAACCCGCACTTGTGGTCGCATGGTCTAAGACGTCACTATGGACTGAATTTTTTGGCGATGGGGAGATTTGAATTAGAATCCGGTTTGTGTTTACTGAGGATAGGTTATCCTAAATGGCTTACAGCTCTCCACTTTTCCACGCAAATACGGGTACATTACCTCTACGATTTTATCTTCCTCATTCCTATCGCTTAAGTATAATAATAAATTTGTATAACCCGAAAGGCTAGACCTACCTAAATGTGGTAGTGTTGTAAGTACAGTATTAATGTAAATAACTTTATCTGACAATTCTAAGACATGATAAATTTATTTGATAGTTATACCATCTGTTAACATTGATCATTGCAGAATAAATTAATTTATCTTTAAGTATATTAATGATTAACCGGTATATTTTGTAATTGTCAAATATAATCTTATCCCAATAGTAAGGGCAGCGTATAATGGTTCCAAAAGCTACTAGAACTACTTTAATATGTTCATACGTCAATCCATGTGTTTCATATATGCCAGTTTTATCATATTGTCTGATTTTTTTCCCACCAAGTATCACTACCCGTTCGGATTACATGCATATACAGGATGAGCCGTAACATGTGAGACCCACAACAGCGGTGAACAGAAGACACAAAAAGAGTGAAAAAAGTTAGTATAAACGTGTGTTCCATTTGACCTTGTTTTCGAGTTGAATTCATGTTTGTACTCCAGTAAAATGGAGCTGCTTAACATTATAGTACGTGCTCAAAATGGCCATCTTCAAAGTGAATACAAACCTGCAGTCGTCGTGTCGTGGAATGTCGCACTCTTTCGAAAACACATTGCATTGAAATGCTTGCATTCAAGCCAAAGGTGTCCATTTTGAGCATTGCCTATAATGTTAAGCATCTTGTAATGAAATATATTTTTATTTAATAATAATTTTAATCAAAAGTTACCACCTTTAATATATTTCATATTAATGAATAGTTTCAGAAAATGAAAGTAAATGCATCCACATGTGTTAGTACATTTTCTCACACACCTGGTTGATCATTTATTTATTTATTTTTAGTTGTTGACAACTAAGCTATGTTGTTCACAGCCCTATTGCAAAAAACTTGTGAAACAAAATAGCTTCGAGAACATTCTCTCTCTCTTTCTCTCTATCCCTCCTTTCTAGAACATGGTGCAACCTACAGAAAAATAGAATATACTAGAAGGATTTCGAAAAAAATCATTCTAGTATACCTTTTGGGTATATACCCAAAAGAAGGCTTCTTCCTTCATTCATTCCACAGCCTTATCAGTGTTGCCAACTGTACGATCTGGATACTACTTTTGATATAATTTCACCAAGTGTACAATCCAATTTTAGGATATTTTCTAAAAGTAATAACCTGTGGCCCTGCTATTTAGTAACAAATTTTACATTAATTTTTTTAAATGAAAATCGCAAGGCTTATCAATATAATGTCAGAAAGTAGTATCCTACCGGCCAAAATACAATCCATTTCAGGTTCATGTACTATCGCTAGACTATAGACTTGGCAACATTGAGCCTTATTGAGAAGCGGTCCGTGCTAAACTAATATCAAAAGTAAAATTCAGTCCGCGACGCGTTTAGCTATCTAGTATAAGCTGCCGCATCATGTGTACAGACATAATTATTCAAGCTCAATTGCTTTTAAATTAATAAAAACAAGTTTCTACAAAATAACAAATTCTTCACTTGTAAGTAGCGTTAAAACCTGACTCTATCGCTATCAAGCCGGATCCTAACGAGAGACTACACACTGAGAGAGTCTACTACAACCCACGGTGACCTGGTGGTCTAGGGGTAAGGTGTCAGACTTCTGTGCTGGTGGTCCAGGGTTCAATCCTCGGTCCCGGCACAAATTTGTCTGATTGCCAAACTCTTCCTTCACCTCTGACAAGACGTGTATTAATCACAACTTGTGAATGTGTGGAATGCCAGGCCTCCACCGTGGTTCGGATCCCACGTTAAACTGTAGGTCCTACATTTCATCTCACAACCACCCTACTATAACACATTAGCGTAAGTACGTATAACCCGAATGGGTAGTAAGATGCGGTGCTAATAATAATTATAGTAATAATACAACAACCTATAAAACAACTTCCCGAGAAAACCTTCTCTCGTACAACTTTACAATTTGGCTTCAACAACGTGGGACTCCACGTTAGGTAAAAATCAACAACTTACAATCTCCACATTATTGGAGTCCCACATGTTAGAGTACAACCTTATGTTGGAAGTACGAGGGAGTTAGAATTTAAATGAAATGTACTCACATTTACGTGGAGTCGTACTGAAAAACCGTTAATGAAAAACCACTCTTAGTGCACCCGAACGAAATTTTAACCCCATTCTCCCCCATATTTGGCAATCCAGCCGTCTTACTGTGAGAGTTACTCCTTAAACCATGCAGTTAGCATGATATGTTTATTTGGACGGTTGAAAGGTATAAAAAGTGATTTTGAGACAGAGTTAGATAACCTACATTTATTTTTAAACGTTCTAAGGAGATCTACTAATAAATATCCGTTTATAGTAGTAAATATTTAATCCTTGAGTACTGTTTACAAGCTTTTAGTACTTTCTGCAGATGATCAAACAGGTAGCTGTTATGTAAATGGAAGATAGGAGGATGTTGACAATTTGAGACAAAGATACGTGGCGAGGGTAGTGTGATTTTCAAGTAATTTGCTGGATTTTTTATTTCGTGATCTTTATTTTTGTTATGTGCTGGATGGCTGGGTATAAATTAATTTCCAAGTAAAATAAGTCACACTAAGTGTATGAGCACTAATTTTATTAGTAAAATCTGTGGCTATATTAATCTGATTTAAATTTAGAAGCTGTTATACGCCGCCAAGCCCTCTCCTATCAGGAACCTGTACGCACACTGTAGGCCAGGGTGGACAAACGTGTTTTTTAATACCAAGGGCCAAATCTGACTGTCAGTTTTAACCGTGGGCTGAAGATATACTTAGCAACCCCATCAACTTAATATAGGCCTTCAAACAACATTTAATAATCAATTATTTCTAATACTTAAAGTCTGGGAAAATTGTATTTTTGTTTGGTAGAACCTTTCAAATATCACACCAAACATTTTTTAATTAACCTCCCAAAAAGTTTTATTCAAAAAAATGAGCGCACACTTTCACAAAACAACTTAGCATTATGAATAGAATGTATTAATACAGGTTTCTATTAATCAAATAAATGCATAACACAATACAATCATGACAATATTTTTATTTAAATCATTAGGTATTTCAAATCCTCCGCCGAGGGTTTCCCTTTAATTTGCTTCCAGGATATTGTGAGGGCCACATTTTAGCGAGCGCGGACTGCATTTGGCCCGCGGGCTACCATTTGAACCACAGCACTGTAAAACATTTTGCAGGTCTAAACTATTCACGCCTCTCCTCCCTTTACTCTTTTTTTGGTAACGTTTTAATACATGTCATAGAGAGTCTCCGACTAGAAATATTATTAAATCTGGAGTTAAGGTTCTCTTGATTATGTTACCTTCATCGACCGGCACAAAATCTCTCTTTTGTTAATCGGGCGGCGCGCGCTCTTTCTCAGAATCCTGCGCGCAGCAGAAGGGATGTAGGTGAAAGGAGAAAGCACCAACAATAGGGCAGGTATTGACCAAAGTGACAGCCCCTGTGAAGAGGGATTTTCACGCGATGGTGGGGGTTAAATGAAAGAGGTAGGAAACACAATTTCAGTGAACATAAATTATTTTTAATATTTAGAAAAATATATGATAGGGTTTAAGCTTTTTGTCTGTCATCTTGTCTCAATACCCGTTTGTGTTATACCGTTTTACGTATATGTACTAATTACGCTAATGTGACAGAAGTAAGAACGCTTGATTTCAAATAATAAAGTATATCCACATTTGCAAGGAGGAAGAACGGAAACCCATTAAGGAAAAACCACCCTCGGTAAATACGACCAGGATTCGAACCTCAAACCTTCGCAGTCATCGACAGTCCAGTATAATGCGACGTCCTAGACCATTCGACCACTGAAACGGGTTTTAATTTTGTTGTTTTACAATAAGTGTGCCAAATTATGCAATCAATATAACATTTATGTTAATTTTATAAATTAAGATTAAAATAAAGTTATATATGTGTTGAGAGAAAATAAATGAACAGTGATTACGTTCACTATAATTCATTCATTGTTTTTTCAATTTATATTTTTTCTTAATATTATTTAAATATTAGTTTTCAAAGCCTGCCTATGACAGGACGATGTCAATTTTACCCAACCTAATAAAATTAAACCTTCAATTTGTAGATGAATGAAAGGTTAGGTTCTGCTATACCTCAGTTTTAGCTTCTGTGGTGCTGACTGACAGCTCACAGCTGACTTCTGACGGCTTTGAAAAGCTACCAGACCAAATTATGTATCCCTACGCCGAACCATATGATCTGCAAAAACCATGTCTTTATCAGTTGTCACTTCTGACAGTCAAAATTTAGGTATATACCTAACTGTTGACTGTCAGAAGTCAGCTGTGAGCTGTCAGTCAGCACCACAGAAGATAAAACTGAGGTATAGGTTGGGTTAGCTTGTTATAAAATAAATTTCTGTTATTCATTGTAAGTAAGAGTGAATAAAGTGATAATTAACTAAATAAAGTTTATTTTTACTAAATAAATTACAAAATGTCTTTATGTACCATGTTTTTTTGTGAATACCTCAGGCTTTTGCGGTATCAATGTCTCCTGATTTGATCCGTCAACGACTTAAGCTATAACATCTGTTGAGATTCGTACCCTGGGAAAAGCCACGTACAATTGACCACGGCTGAAAACTGTCTTTGGCAGATAAATACCAACCCTATCCAAGATTTGAACTAGCGACTTATTACTAGTAGTTGAGAACGCTAGTTTAACTGAAAACTTCCTCTGTCTCAAAATAAAAGGTATGTCAGGGTCTTCAGGGGCCAAATTGATTTTTAGTATGAAACAAACACATTCCCTTGAGACGGACCCACTGAAATTGTTGTATTAGGTTTGCATCCAATTTTGTTACTGATAGGTGGGTTACATTGCATATGCCCTGTTAAGTATTTAAGTTCCTGAGGATGGATATTATACTTCCTATTTTTAAGTTTCCTGAAGGTGTAAAACTGTTTAAAAACTCTAATGGATGTTTGTATTTTTCCAGCTCATCCTCACAATCAACTGAGTTCACACTTATTTTATAAGGTTATGTTACTCTGCAGTGTCAGCTGTATTTTAATTAGAGTATTAATCGGTTTGTATGAATAACTTTTAACTTTTTGCTAACTAATAATATGAATAAAAATCAACCAAATTATAAACACAGATCACTATATTATAATTTGCAATTTCTCTTTGGATTTGAAATTGTAATTTATATTATAGCTTTTCCTTGCTTTTGAAATGGAAAAAACATGTCGACAAATTAAAATGATTAACTAAATGACTTTTTTTTTTTAATTTGATCAGTTTTCAAGTTTGAAAAATTTTCGCAGGTTTTGAGTGTTTCATCTATAAATTCACCAAATTTCAGCTTTTTATCTTATTGAGAAATACTAAAAAATTCTCTGGACATATATATGATATAAATAAATTTATACAGACACATTAGACATTTATAAAATTAATATGGATGTTCATAAATGTTATTGACTGTATGATATAGCACAACATTAAATTGTAATGACAAGTTCAATCCTCATAATATTTTTTTAAACATTGTATTTACTCTCTTTACCAACTATATTACTTTAGAATTTTGTCTAAGCTTTATTTTATTTTTTGCAGCCACAGTAAAAAATAAATTGTACTGTGTACCACACATACTTTCTTGCTCCTTTATCTATACTTATAGCTCGTAAGATAAATGAAAAAAAATTTGTCATAGAAACATAATGGGGGGAAAAAAGAGCATCGCATTCCACCAAAGAGCAAACATGAAATAAAGTATACTAATATATACAAATATGAAATGTTCAGTGCATTTAAAGCTCCCCATTTCCACAAACTTTATTTAAAAAATATATTTGTCTTTATCTAGGAAATTATTGATGTTATAAAATATCCTATCAAATAAAAGTTATTTATTTAAAGGAATACTTCAACTTTGTTTGCAATGATAAGTTATTCCGTATTTCAAAGAGTTGTGGAGATATTAACAAGGTTTGGAACTTTTCGCTGATGTAAAGTAACCTCAAGGTCATTTTCATGGGGAAATGAGACGCACCATTTTGTTTGTATTGTTAAACAGTGCCTATATTCGAGTTTTAATAAAGGATCCTTCTCAAACCTGGGCTTCTTTACAGTCACCAATGATAGAGATGCTGTCCACCAAAAAAGACACAGCTCTGCGATCGCGCCTTGGCTTAAAGGCAAATATGCTGGATCCACCCCCTGTGAGGTACCGACATAAAATGGCGTTCATCCTGAGTCTCGCCTCTTTCTACCATGTACTGCCGGCACCAGTCCGCCAATAAGTGCTTACCCGAGGATGGCTCACCCCTCTTGAAGCCACCGGATACCCAAACATCCACAGGCCGGGGTTTACACCCACCCTTTGGACCCGGCCTCAGATACTATACAAAGATCGTTCACCCTCCAAAGTCAGATATCAAGCCCTTCGAGGAAGATCACACTCCAGAGGCCAGAGGGGGCAAAGCGCCTTAAATGGACATAGGTAGCTATAGTCAATTTTGAGCAAATCGACTTTTTCTCTTTCCCCCCTCAAGTAAATTATCCATTATTTTAAGGTTATATAGGTAATTAAAAAACCCTTTAAGGACGCTTATAAAAACAATATACACACAGTTTTAGCCTGATTGGTAGATAGTTTCGGTTTTAGTCTCAGTAAGAGAGACAGCATTGCAAAAATATAAAAAAAAACTTATAGAGTTGGGTACAGTGGGTTATGAAACATCGACATCCATCGAAACCTCGAATCCAATTTTATGACGATCCCAATACTTTCTCTAACTGAGGGGTTAGGAAGAAGTGAAATAGGACCGTATTATTATTGTTATTATTAATAATATTTTATCGACAATAGTAATCTCTTAAAAATGACACCTACATATAAAATGACTTGACGTATGTTCATATGAAAGAAGTTTTAGTAACTTTTTAAACCCTCGGATACCACTTTTACAACAGGTTTATTATTATATCTAACATTTTCAAAAGCCACAAAATCAACTTTCGCATACTCTTACATATTGTAAAGTGATATGTTCTGCATCTCCAATATCAATGTCGATATAATAATAATATGGTTATATTTATATATTGTCAATGTTGACAAAAGACTTGTATTTTCTCAACCTACCATCGCAACACGATATTACTCTAATAATAGTTGGAATACATTACCCTGTGCACGTATGCAGATTGTTATTTGAGAATTGAACACATGTATGTGTTGAACACATCTTATTGTGATAAGCCCTGCTCTTTATGAACATGTAAAATATAACATCTGTAAAATGAAATCACATGATAACATTTTTGTTCCATACACTACTATTAAAATATCACTATCAAAATATACCTAGAGCAGTAGTTCTCAAAGGTGTGCCGCGAAAATCATTAATTGTGGCGCAAAATTCTGGACGGTATTTTACTGTTGGTAAAAATAAAATGTTGTGTTTTTAAAAAGAAATAAGAGAAAAAGGTTCTAAAGCTTTAATATATTTATCAATAAATTGAGTAATTAATGAGAATTTTGTAGTTTCTTACATACAATTTCCATCCGTGGTCTAATTGAAGATACATACACGCATTTACTGTTCAACTGAAAGCAGTATCTCTGCGCATGCGTATACCCGAGTCTATCGTAGTGTCATTAACTTGCAAGGTCTAACAACAAATAAAAGTGTGCCATGTGCAAAAAAAACACAACACTGGTCTAGAGGTTATAATGGTAAACGTTTGGAAGGGGACCACGGGTTGCGATGTTAATATACTCGTGCGCAACTTTGAAAGGGTTAACATTTATTTTTTTAACGCCAATTTAAGTCAAATAAGAATTATAACGAAAGAGATATCATGATAAAGGCTTACATTAATATTGATCAATTAAAAGTTATAATAAAAGGTAGAAGTAATCCAATTTATACACCAAAAATGAGGAAAATAACGGTGATTAAAAATAATAGGAGGGAGAACGGAGATCGTGCTGATATTTTTGGGCCAAATCAAAGCGTGAATTAGAGGTTTTTTTTAAGAAGGGGAAGGAGGTAATAGTTATAATAAAAGTTTAAAAAGAAAGATAATGATAGTTTTTGTTAAAATAAAATAGATTAATTAGTTGTTGTATCTTCCACCCATGTATTAAGCTAGTACCCATTAAAGTTGCATGGATACGTTTATTACGGTAGTTATATAGTGATGAAGGAGGGCGAATATGAGAGAAAATGTTACTTCATCTGCGTAGAGGGAGAGTTGAAAACGAGTGAAGGAAAAACACCTTCAATACACTCCACCGGGATTCGAGCCCCGAAATCCCCGTCACCAACAATCCACTCTAACACTAGAGTGGCGCGTTAGACCACGTGACCACCGATGTAGGTTAGTATATAATGTCCACTCAATTTATAACAGTGCCTGATTTATGAACTCAATAAAGATGAGGTGCGAATTCTATCCCCAACTATAACGCTGATAACTGTGATAGAAAATAGGTTTGGACATAGCTCGTAAATTTATTTATAGGGCCGTAGAAACTTTGGTACACTCCCCCGGAAAAGCGACCCATTTGGACCAATCCATACAAGACGTCTGGCGCACTACTAGTAAGTAAATGGGAGGCCTTTTGGACCAACCGAGATAGGACGTATGGACTAAGGATAAACATAATTCTTCCCTTTATGTATAAAGACTTACCTACCATAATCTAATACAGCCTAACTATCAGGCGATTCCCTTTCAGTTCCGTAAATCTGATCTAACCTAATCTAATGTAACTATCAAGTGATTGAACAGAGCCTATACAATTGCGAGACAGAAGTAAACAAACACACAAGGTAGGATTAGCGGGATTTTTCAAAACTGCGCCAAGCGTCCTATGACCAACCTGGTCCAAGATACCTATATATTTCAGCTAGGATAATCCCAGATTGCACCAAACGTCCTATGACCAACCTGGTGCAAGAGACCTATATATTTCAGCTAGGATAATCCCAGACTGCACCAAACGTCCTATGACCAACCTGGTGCAAGAGACCTATATATTTCAGCTAGGATAATCCTAGATTGCACCAAACGTCCTATGACCAACCTGGTGCAAGAGACCTATATATTTCAGCTAGGATAATCCCAGATTGCACCAAAACGTCTTAAGTGCATCTATAGAGTCTAGACAAAATCCAACTGGAGACCCCTCGAGTCGTTATCTCTCTTACCAACGAGAAGATAAAAAGAGTCGATTTCTCCCGACTTTACCTGAATGAAGGCCCGGTGGCGTCTCGTTACAACGCATCAACATGATTACGACGTCGTAACAGCGATGGGCTATGAAAGAGGAGAGAGAGAGCCGTAAAAATACGATAGAGGACTGTGACCGCTAAAGTCTAAAGGGTAGATGGAGAAGGAGGAGAGGGACAAGACAGGACCAGCCGACATCCGCAGTTACGACTGTTTCTATTACAATCGAGAATGGGAGCTACTGTTGGGCTATTACTTGGTCCCGATATCCGACCAACCTGTTCATTCAGGGATGTCACGTGACAAGTACAGTTTGTAGGGGAACCTGCCTCTCGCCTCGGTCTACGCTTCTCAAATTTATATACAAATATCTATCAAAATACACTCCTCAAAATATTGGATATATAAAAAATAAAAAAATAAATAAGACATTATTGTATGTTAAAATGTGTATAGACAGAAACCAGCCTTGTTAAAATTGATAAAAATAAAAAATAAGTATTCATAAAAAAAAGAAAAAACAAAAATAGTAAATTTAGGCTAAGTTAAATAAATTATCAAACAACGAATAAAGAAAACAACAATTAAGGTAGCCTTTATATTTAATTCCAATACCATCATCTTTAAAATATAATAGGAAGTTGTTAGAGAATATAATAATGAATGTATATTTGTTCCTATTAATGTTAGTATCATTAATGTTAGTATAATCGGACTACAGAATCTTGATTTAATATCACAATTAAAAGGGACGAACTCAATATGACCACAATGCAATTTTAATGTGGCTCTGACTATGGTAATTAATTAAATACGCTTTTGATGCCATCTAGAAGTAAAATTGACGAATCAACGAGTTTTATCGGATTTTTAACAGTGGTAATCGCTAGTTTTTTCTTTAAAAAAAACGGGGGTAACTTAGCGTGCACTTTCCGAATCAATCGATTAAAACAACACATGACTTACAAACTAATTCAAATCTAGAACGTACTATTTTCACTAATCTTAAATATTTTAGCATGGTCAGAAATCTTACTCTAGATCCTTATATTAGAAGGCAGACACGCTACCAACTGATATATAGTGCTCTAAATGAGATACACCTTTCTTAGTGCAGCTAGAACACGTTATTTTTATATCCAACTGTGTTATTGACTCGTGGAATTGTGAGATCTTTTGTTTTCTATAATTATCTCAATAAAATAATTATGTGGCCGCATGGTCTAAGGCGTCATTCTCACAATATACTAGGCTACCGATGACAGGGAGATCGAGGTTTGAATCTCGGCCGGGTGTACAGAGGGTGATTTTTCATAGTTGAGTTTCCACTCTGCCTCCTTGCAAATCGAGTTCTTTTCCTTTAAAATTACACCTTTACTTTACTCAACTAGCGTAATTGATATATGCGTACAACCCAAGACGCGGTTAAATAAAATAAAATATAGATCTGTCAAAAAAGTTTTTGTATATTTAAATTGGACCGTGCAAGCTTACAGTCTAATCCTCCATTATCTGCTCTAGACTGAAAAGATTTGTTACCATACCAGTGCAAATAACCTTAAGTTAACCTGAATAAATTCCCTTCTGAGAGACACACCATTACGTCCCGTCGGGGGGATAAAATAAGGTGCCAAGACCCCCCCTCCCTACCTGATACACAGGGTGGAGACTCACAAATTGGGACTTTCTCTTCTTACAAGAAGATATCATCATGAGGTATGGCTCATAAACGGTGACACTAAGCATTTAGGAAAAGTTCGTATTTCTTGGATGACGGAAAATGTAATTAATTGGAGTATTAAAGTCACGGCAGTAAAATGTAATATCTTTTACTATTATTATGATTTTAAAGATCTAGTGGCAAAACTGGCTTACGGTGAAAAACATTCAATTACAGAAATAAGGGTTTCCCATAAACATTTTTCTTGAGAAAGGATGTAAAACTACGTCATAGGAAAAATCAACTATACTTCTTTCGGCCGAGGTGGAACTCGGCTCTCTCAATCAGTTAAACCTATAATAAAAGTGGGTTGTTTTGTTTACATTCTTTATGTTGACGTCTTGCATAAGAAATTAACAAGTTATATTGCCTCGTTATCGAGTTGTAAGGGCAACTAGACTTTATAAAAAATAACAGATCATAACAGATTTTAATCTTATGATTTATTGTTTGCTTCAATAAAGTATATATAAAACTTTGACCAATATAAATTCTATTCTGAAAATTTAAAAATGACGCCTGGACACGGAAATCGATCCCGGGACCTTCGGCTTAGTACGTCAATGCTCTACCACTGAGCTATCCAGGAGTCGTCCCGTGTGGAGTGTAGAATGAGTCTGGGCACGGGACGACTCCTGGATAGCTCAGTGGTAGAGCATTGACGTACTAAGCCGAAGGTCCCGGGATTGATTCCCGTGTCCAGATGTCATTTTTCAATTTTCAGAATATGATATCTAGATTATTCCTCTCTAAAAGCACCAATAATAGTTTCGGCTATTTGATTCTCAAGATAAATTCTACATATGCGTTGATAAATGAAATCAGAATATGGAAGTAGAACTCGAGATACTTGTCCTAGCACTATGATGATGATTCACTGGACTAGTCGGGACTAGGACATGGAAAGCCTGCCGCGCACCTAATCGGATCGGAACGCTCGGAATCGGAACCCTACGAACGGAAACGAATTTTGTCCGCACACTTATTCGGAATTTTTGTCAGTCGGAAGGAAGCAGCCAAAAGAGGGTGCATATATTTGAATTGAAGATGAGTGATAGCAGCAGTGAAGAAAAGTTTATGTCTGTATTTTATTTATGGTCCCTGTTGTGATAAACCCGTTTCAGGAAAATAGAAAATGCACGAGCAGAACACCTGCTACTCTCGATACAAAGGAATGTATTTTAAAAAAAAAAGACATACAGTAATGAAAGTGTAATGAAGCTGGCCAGATGGCTATATCCAAACAAAGTCTCCAATAAAGTAACAATATCAACATTTTGAAACACCTGCTACCACCACTAATTAGCAGAAGTTTGAATTAAGATAATTCATAATATCATTTACTTTAAAGTATTAATTAATAAAAGATGAACAATATGATAATGTTTACAGGATGTTACATTTTACTTACGAGTTACCTTTAAAATTTCGCGATTTCCTCCCATGCATTTTTATTCGTAACAATGTCATAATAATGGCTGTTAAACTTGTTACCAATATAATAAATCACAGGGTATAGTTGAGTGCGGGCCTCCATTGAAATGTATGTAATAAATAATTTCCGACGCATTCCGTTCCGATCCGATTAGGTGTGCGGCAAGCTTAAGACTGCCAAAACTGTATATGCGCACTCGTGGACAAAATTGTATGACGGTTTCATTGGGGCATCACGAATGTGTTCATGGTTTCTATTGTATGCCTAAAAACACTTTCTCGCAGTTTATTTTGCACGGCTGCAGCACGGCAAGGGTAGGATGAGGAGTAAATATGTTTTCTTATCGTAGTATTGTAGCATGTTTCATACAAACAAGATAGAAGGAAAGGCTATTCCATTTTCTACTCTCTATCCCCCCTACAATATCACCCCATCCTTTCCCATATTTCTACATATCAGACTAGCAGTACTGTCATATTATTTATAGGATATTCGTATTATTTTTTGAAGAAATCTTCGTTGAAATATCTCACTTTGCTAAAGACGTTATTTCACCTATAGCTAGCTAAATTTAATAATAATTACTATACATAATATTCTCTAGACTGAGTATGTATTAATTACTTTTAAATAATTATCTTAATATTTTCATGTATTTAATTTTATTTGACGTATTTAATTAAGTTGTTTTGACTACTTGTGTTTATACCTTTCTTGTATATATTGGGGTCTAAAAAGGAAACTACAATTATTAAACAAAAAGGAACTTAATTGTTGTGATCTGATATCTTCTTGGAGTCAAGTTGGAGCATTGAGTTAAAAAAAAAGATACTTTATTACATAAAAGGTTTCATACTTTCAAGTAATTACTAAAAGTGAAGTGTAAATCTTTGTTCGTCCCCAGAAATTATCTGTGGAGAAAATATTAACTACTAAGGCCAGAGATTTTAAATCCTATCTGAGCCGTGGTATTCATTAGAATCCATAGAGATTGTCAAACGGCGAGATAATGCTGATACATTTTGTCATCTACCATCCTTTAAGTTATATTGTCAAATACAATTTATATCTAAATTTAAGCATAATTACTATTGAAGAGCTATAAACAGATTTTACACAAAAACTACCGATATTCAGCTCAAAATTAAACTTTGAACTGTTACATTTTTATCTAAGTTTCAAAAAAACCTTTTTAACCTGATTTAGTTTCATCGTTCTTAAGTATGAGCATAAAAATATCTAAATCTAATTTTGTTTGTGGGTTGTTAAATTAAAGTATTCAATTAAAATAATATGTTATAATAATTTAGCTAATGTGAATTAAATAATATGTACTAAAATAGGATTTTTTTTGGTTCCATACATTACATATAATATATCATTTAACCTGTAATTTACACCGCACGCTGCAGATAGGATTGGGTGATTTATTTGTTTAAATAACAGTATTCTTGCTATTTCCACTGTGTCACATCTGTTATTTTAGTATTGTATTTTGTTTCTTTCATAGTAACATATAATTGTAAATTATAACGAAGTAGTTAGGTAGGTCCTAGGTTCGCCGCGGGACTATAGAACGACTACATAGAAGCGACCTGTGGTAATGGGCGTAGTTATGAAGGAATGGATTTAAGGTACCATAAAGGTCTTGAATTAGGTGGTTCTAGTGTAGTCAGTGAGTTAGTGACAGAATAGTTGTATATAGTAACAATTTACTGAACTACAATAAGGGTATTGAGTTAAGTGGTTGGCACCCAATAAAATAAATATACATTTTCATCTAAGATTGTTTTTAGTTTCATATTCATAGTATACTCAATCAATACACCGAGAGAAATCTTCATAATACTTATTATCACCAAATCCGTTACCTGCCTCTCTATACATTAAAGCTGAAACGAGACTAAATCTTTTATTAGGCACAAGATGATGGAAAAGAGTTTTGAGTCCTTTGTTATCAGGTTTTTTACAAAAGAGATTGTTTTTCAAAGGGAGCTATGAAAGAAAAAGCTACTATGGACGTTTTACACAAACATACTATAAACGTACTAGAGTAAATAAACACTTCGAAACAAGTATGCAAACAAATTTGGTAGTTTAATTAGGCCCACATCTTCCTTCTCCGGCTATGGTTGAGCCTACCACTCTAAAAAGATTCCGAGCTTACCACCTTAACACGATTTTTATCAGTCTTGTTATTGAAAAACAATGTTTTTTTCTGAAAACACAAATCATAGTTCTAAAACAAATGTCTTAAGGGTCTTTGTATATATTTTCACGGTAGTGTAAACAATTTTAATAATCATATTCTGAAAATTGAAAAATGACACCTGGACACGGGATCGAGCCCAGGACCTTTGGCTTAGTACGCCAAAAGTCCCGGGTTCGATTCCCGTGTCCAAGTGTCAATTTTCAGAATATGATATCTAGATGGAGTAATCCTCACTAAAAAGCTTAAATAATAACTTTGGTTATTAGATTCTTAATTTTAATAATGTTTTACTGAGTAAACCTTACAAATTCTATGTAATATGTTAATATTTGGTATAAAATTTATTTTGCTGCTGAAAACTACGGTGGCCTCTTTAAGAAATAGTTCATAGTTTTAAACCAAACATTGTTGTGACCCTCCCATCAGTCCCATGATATGTGTATCTACAACCATACTTGTTTTAAAGCTATGAACAATCTTTTCAAGGATTCACAATAGTTTAAAACAATAAACAACATTGTTTGTCTTAAAACCATACACTAATTTAAAGAGAGGAACAGTAGCTCACATCAACAAAATAAAATGTCCGTTGTGATTCAAAAACAGTAGGCGCGCGCAGACTTAAAGTTTTCTGACAGATAAGTTATAGGCCTATCTGAGGTATAACACAGTCATTCAAACACTGCCAATATCTTATAATTTGCTCATTTATCCAACGAATAAAAGCAATCTAAACTTTATCCAAAGATAGCAATACTAGAAAAATGTTAGGATTTCATATCGAACTAGCGATAACTACATTATTTTATCTGTTTGTACTTGCTCATAAAAATAACCCGATAAAGTTCATTATATTGAAAGTAAAATATACTGAAGAATAATAAACTCTGTCCAACAAACTTTTTCATCCTCCGATAATTATATTCTCTAGTCCAGGGATGGGAAATCTATGGCACGCGTTCACTGGGTGGCACACGAACACGATTTGGATGGCACACCAACATTAAAATATACATTAAATAAAACTTTTCACAATGTGGCATATCATTTTGAAGTCAATAATATTTCGCCTAATTTGGTGGCCGCATGGTCTAAGGCGTCACTCTCGCAGTAGACAAACCTGTCTATGGCCGAGGTTCGAATCTCGGTCGGGTGTATTGAGGGTGGTTTTTACAAAATGGTTTTCCACTCTCCCTCTACGCAAATTCGGGTACACTCCGAATCCAATCCAATAATAAAATATTTAAAAAATCTTGATTAACCTTTTAGAAGCATTTTAGGTTTATTAAAGAAATAATATAATAAATAGTAGTCATCTCAAAAAGTGAAAAACAAAATACAGATCACACCCCTTTTTTAATCTTAGTAAAAACTATTCAATGTCACAAACAATTGTCTCCCACGAGATTCCTTTATGACCTGCACTCAAGTTAATTGATCTCTTCACTCTACAACGCAACTGGTTTTTGTTCTAATTATATTAATTTGTTAAGTATGAATAGATTATAATTTTGAGCTACGCATACCAAATCTAAATCTAAGATTTATTTAGATTAGAAATTTCGAATCGAACTCGAATCTTCCTATATTATTATTCAAAATTCCGAATAGAACCAGAATCTTCCAATATCATTATTCAAAATTCCGAATAGAACCAGAATCTTTCAATATTATTATTCAAAATTCCGAATAGAACCAGAATCTTCCAATATTATTATTCAAAATTCCGAAGTGAATCCGAATTTTACTAAGATTCAGAAACGTGTTAGAAATTTTGGAGGTTCACACAGGCTTAGTTTTTTGAGCTTAACATAATTATCGTCTTTTTTCCAATAAATGTGTTACTTTAAATGTCTTTACTATAAGTTATTGAAAATAATATTGTATAAGCGATCACTTTTACAATGTGATAAATTTATTCTTCTTTAAAATATAGGCATAATTAAAATGTTTATAATTTGATTTGAGTCATTCATTCCATTTCATAATAATCATATTTTTTTATTTTTACATATTCATTAAAAAAAAGCGTAAATAAGTGGTTTAACACTATAGTAGTTTAAAATTTAATTATTCCTTAGGTGGCACAATGTCTCGCCATCCCTTCTTTAGTAAGTTGAGCCGATATAATATTTTGTAAGGGTTGGTAAAGGCTGCAAAAACTATGGTCGATGCTGGATAGATATGAATGTATTCTTAATGGCGAAATTGGTTTGTACAGAGGAGTGAGTGGTCGTTTGATAAAATAATTACATTGGAGCCTGAGTTGAGTTTTAGTGATGAATTAGGGCTAGACACTAGACTAACACTAAAAAAATATTCAGCCTGGTCCTTGCATGTCAGGAACAACCAAAGGATTCAAAGGGCTTGAGGCAGTGACATTTTGGTCACAGGCTGGAAAGAGTTGATGATGATGTTGTTGTTGATGTCTTACAACAGGTCAATCCATTCCTTTTGTCAGTGAACTTAGACGGTCAATGCACCCACTCTCTCTGTCCTTTTCCTCCTCCTTCAGCTACGAATATTTTATTCTTTCCTTCAAGTCATCCAATATTTGAATCCTCCCTCCTTCTTCCTAAGCTTCTCTTTCCCTCAACCTTGCCTTCTGAGACGTCATGCAGAAGATAGTTCGTTCTAAGGTTGTGTCCGACCCAGTTTGCTTTGCCCCGAAGAACATCCAGAATGATTCTCTTTTCACCCACTGTTCTTAGGACTTCTTCACTTGTCTCCCTGTCTGCCCACCTGATCTTCTCAAGTCTTCTCCACCACCACATATAAAATCTTTCCAAGTATTTCTTTTCCATCTTCCTGAGAGTCCAAGTTTGTGCTTCATCCAGCGCGATGCAACAAATGTAGCATTTCATCAATTTCTTCCTCAGCTCTAAATTCAACTTGCTGTGTACATTAAAGCAATATTATGAAAGTTATTTCTATTATTAAGTTGTAATATTAACTTTACAATACTGACCACCTTAAAAAAAACAAGGTAAAAAATCACCAATAAAAACTCATTGACTTCGATGGGCAATAATCGTGGATTGGGCATGGGGGAAACTCTCTCTTTTGCCCTCCATCTGGGCAACTCTGCTTGCATGCCAATCTGAGTGCATAAGTATTTATTACACGCGTACACAACGTATCTACACACATAAAAAAATATACACGAAATAGAAGGACATAATACTATCGTTGGTTAGAACATATTAATTAATAAATCTATTGGATTTAGAAACTTTAACATAATAATACACATCAAAACTGATAGTAAAAAAATTAAAATTCATTCATATTAGATAGTGGCTACTTTTTTTCCGTGTTGTCACGCATCAAAGTCTGTGGAAAATGTTTGAATCTCACGCAGGTTGGCAAACATGGTGGTAGTAAATCAAACAAAATCTTCTCCCGCCTTCTCACGTCTTGCCCCCTTGTCGGTGGATGAAACAGCAACCCACATCACACAATGAATCGACATACAATGGTGGCTACCTGGCTCAATGAACACTCGAGAACAATGGGACTTCACTATCTATTGTCCGCAGCAAGGATACACGTTAAAAGTTAACCAGCGTCTAAGGACTAACCGACCAAGCCATCGTAGCTACTAAATTAATTTTAATAACCCTCCACTCCACATGCGGCGCGAAACAAGTGCAGGTGAGATGTATTTTGTTGGCACCTTTCAGTGCTAATACTAGCAATAATTTTAAACTAGTAACCCTAAGATAACAAGCGGAGGGTACCCTAAAAAAACTCCAACAACGTTCGAAAGGATAAATACATAAAATGAAAACTCACACTAAAAAATAACACCCAAATTAGCCAAAACGCTACTACCTGGGACCAAGCTAGGCGCAACAATTACTTTAAAACTCATTTATACAATTTGTTAAACCAATTTTCCACAGATTGAAATTAAGAGAAAATGAGTATGGAAATGTCATCGTAGCCCTAGTGGTGTACTATTATTTAAACCGACCCTGGTGGCTCACTCGACCGGGGTCATTCACACTATATTTTCCTTTGTTATTCTTTTCTGGTTGTTTTTATTATATATAGTTTCTCCC